>PVIY010031575.1:0-29803 GCA_004026745.1 Myrmecophaga tridactyla | reverse complement strand
GTATGGCCTGTAAAAATTTTTTTTTCTGTTTGTTATATTTTTCTGTTGTCTTTTTATTTCTTTTTCTGAATTGATGCTAATGTTCTGGGAAATGATCATGATGATGAATATGCAACTATGTGATGATATTGTGAATTGCTGAGTGTATGTGTTGGGAATGTTTGTGTTTCTTGTAATTTTTTTTAATTAATAAAAAATTTTTTAAAAAAACACAATAAGATACCACTATTCACCCAACAGAAATACTAAAATTAAAATAACTGATTGAAGCATTTTTTTGGTGAGGATATGGAGGAACCAGATCGCTCAGACTGGTGGTGACAGTGCAAAATGGTACAACCACTTCGGAAGAGTTTGGCAATTTCTTAAAAAGTTAAACACATACCGGTATGACCCAGCCATTCTACACCGAGGTTTTTACCCCAGATAATTGAAAGCTCATGTCCATACAAAGATTTGTGCATAAATATTTATAGTGGCTTTGTTTTTAATAGTCAAAACTGGAAACACTCAAGTATCCATCAATAGGTGAATGAATAAACAAATTGTGTTATATGCATACAATGAAATACTACTCAGTAACAAAAAGAAAAGAGCTATTAATACAACATAGCTGGATCGCAAATAAATTATATGGAGTAAAAGAGACCAGACTGAAAAAGAGTAGGAACAGTGTGATTCTACGTATATAAATTTCTAGGGAAAATAAAAAACTAATTTATAATGATAGAAAGCAGATCAGTGGCTATATGGGGACAAGTGACAGGGAAGGGGGAGGAAAGGGGCACAAGGGGGGGATCACAAAGGGGCACGAGGAGACTTTGGGAGGTGCTAGATACACCTATCATCTTGACTGTGGTCATGGTTTCACCAATGTGTGCATATGTCAAAATTTATCAGATTATACATGTGAATTATATGCCATTATCTATATGTCAATTATATCTCAGTAAAGCTATTTTAAAATTCAAAACAACTCTCCTCTGCTCTAAAAGCTCCGTGGGCTTCCCCTCACTCTCAGAGTAAATGCCAACTCCTCGGAATGACCGACAAGGCCCTACATGGCCTGTGACCATGAAGCCTCGTCCCCACTTCCCTCCCCTTCACTCATGCTACCCCAGCTACTCCAACCTCTTTGCTGTTTCTCACACATGCCAGGTGCACTCCAGGACCTTTGCATGTGCTGTCTGGTGAGCTTGCTGACCATGTTACTTCATGGTTCACATTCTCACCTCTTCCCGTTTTTGCTCAAAAGTCACTTTCTCAGTGGGGCTATCCCTGACAGTGTTTTTTTTTTTTTTTTTTTTTTTTGGTGGGGGAGCGGTGCATGGTCCCGGAACTGCCTGACAGTGCATTTAAAATTAAAATGCCTCCCCATCTCTGCTTTATTTTTCTACCTAGTACTAATCATCGTCTAATATACCATATTTACTTACTTCTTTATGTCCGAGTCTCTTCCCACTAGGATGAAGTTGAGAGGGAGAAAGACTTACCTCTGTTCGCTGATTATATCCCCAGCAATTGTGCCTTGCACACAGCATGTGCCCAACAAATTCTTCTTGAGTAAATGATTGAGGGAATGAATAAATGAAAAAAGGAAGAAATCTTATCTGACCTTCATCACCAAGCGGAAGAATCCCCCATGAAAGCACCTGAGCCCAGTTTATCTTACCTCAAGCTCTATGGATTAAAAAAGCACTTTGCACAGAATTGGCCCTTAGCGATCCTTGCACCTGTGCTCTGATGTGATGCGTGAAGGCTCAGGAAGGTTAACTTGCTCAAGATCACAAGGATTTGCCATCAGCCACCAAATCCCACTGTGCCACCATGAGCACCTACATTTTCGCAGCGTTCACATCCTTTCATTTCATTCATAATGGCACTGCTGACAGATTCTAACAGTTCAGTAGCTAACCCTTGTGCTATAAATTTCCATCTGTCACACCAAAAACCTCGATATTTTAGGAGGCCATCCTTCTGGTTTTTAAATGGAAATTGATGACATGTGCACAAACCCAGGAGCTGCAAGCCCTCTTCTGAAGCTCTCCATCTACCTGGAGGCAAAAATAGAGTCAGAATCACTCAGGGCTGCAGGCCCTCCCTGCTCCAATGTGCAATGGAGAGAATTCATCTCGGCGTTGCCAGTCCCAGGAAATGCCCACACTTAGGAGGATGAAGTCTCGGTATAGGAGCCAGGAGTGCAAACCCAGGAGGGCAGCTGGAACCACTCGTGTGTGGACAGCACTCTCCCCTCACTACTCAAGGTGTCCTGATGTCTCTGAGCCTCCAGAAAAGAACACAAGCAAACAAGGTTTTATGAGGGCTGTAACCCAATTGACAAAGGCAAGCTCTCCCAGCCTGGAAAATGGCCCTGTTCTGAACAGTTGCCTTGCCAACAAGCCACATGTTTCCACTCTGCAGAATCCAATTTCTGAGCAATGTGACAGTGACAGGTCCAGAGACATGATACACAGTTCCAAGGTGCCTTTGAATACCTGCCGAATAGCTAAGAATAACGTGGGTCCCTGGGTGTACTTAGTAACACGGGAGGCAAGCAGGCCTTGCCCAGCTTATGCAACAGTTTTTGCCCACCCCACCCCACCCCCAGCACCTTGCAAACTACAGATAGCACAAGGTTACGCCATGTTCTTTATCACCATAATCATAGCAAGTGCTTTCATGGAACTCACTCTTAAGATCTATTAAATTATTTAATCCACCCAAAACTCTACAAGGTAGGTACTATTAGCGTCCCATGTCAGCTGAGGAAATACACAGAAAAGGTAAGTAATTTGCCTAAAGTCACACAGCTAAAGAAAGGAGGAGGCAGGATTCCAACCAAGGCAGTTTGCCTCCAGAGTCCACCCTCTTAAACTCTCTGCTCTACGATTGTTCTCTAAATTCCACAAATGTTAACACTGAGAGTTATTGTGGCTGCATAGTAAACAAACTCAAAAATTTACAAAGTAAAACATCCATTTTATGATGCTCATGGATTCCGCAAGTCGGGAATTTGGACAGGACACAGAGAGACAGCTGGTCTCTGCTCCACAATGTCTGTCCAGGGCATCAGCCAGAAAGACGTGGCAGCTGAGAGTGACTCAACAGCTGGGGGCTGGAGTCATCTGAAGCTTCACGTGCCTGGCAGTTGAAGCTAGAGCTCTGCTGGGACATCAAATGGGTCCATCTGCTGGACCTACATGTGTCCACTCCAAGTGACTTGGGCTTCCTCTCAACCTGGGGACTGGGTTTCAAGAAAAAGTGTCCAAGGAGCAGAGAGTAGAAGTTTCAACTGAAACTTCTCAAGATTGGGATGCAGAAACTGGCACAGCATCATTTCCACCATATTTTATTGACCAGGGAGACACAGAGCCCAGATTCAATGGAGGAGACATAGATCCCTCCTCTCAATTCGGGGGCCAATTTTTTTATGCCATCATGAGATCATCCATCCCCTTCAAGTTATAGCCAAAGAAGTGAAGCTCAGGATGATTTGTCCATGGCCACATAACTTGTGTTAGTGGCAGGACTAACCCCAAATGCCTTCATCCCCTGCCTTGTGCTCTATCTCCCTGCTTCTCAATTGACTGCACGTTGGAATCACCTGGAGAACTTTAATAACTACTGCTACCTGGGCCCCACCTCCAGAGACTCTGATTTAATTTTTGGAGTGCGACCTGGCATGGGGATTTTTAAAAGCTCCCCAGGGATCCTAACGTGCAGCAGTGAGAGAACCAAACACTACGCAGTTCCCCCAAAGAAGTTCCACACAGGTGATGCCACCATTTCACTGTATCTCAGCATTTGCAGTGACCCCAACCTGCCAAGGGCCCATGGCACCCTTACTGGTTTGCAGGCTCATCATGAACCATGTATCCTACTTTTCCTTTTCCATATACTCCTGATCTCCTCGGCCCCTGCACACACCCCCACCTTGACTTCCCTGGCAACACTTGCTGCCTCTTCTTCAACAAGCAACTCCTTAACCACAAGTCACGTCCATCTCTTGGCCACCACAATCAAGTGCTGGGAATACACTTCTGCCTCTGGGTTCTCCTGCTCAATCCACCTCAGTTCACCAGGTACCTACTAACCCCATTGGTAGCAACCCCTCGACCTCCAAAGGTGTCCTCCTTCCTTTTATAGGCCCTGAGGTAAAAGTTCTATCTACAAAAGGGTGGTTCTGTAAAACCAATGGAAATTTTAATGGGGTTGAAAAAATCCATTGATCTGATTATTTCTCTGAAATAATTAGTCAGGTGCATGATGTCATACATAATCACAAAGTAGACAAAAACCTCAGCCTAACTGAATATTTTCAGTATTTCTCTTCAGATTCAGATTCTCACAAAGGCCTAATTTTAAAAGTGTACAGGTGGACAAGAGGCTTTCTGATAGTGGTAGTCTACTAGATTTACTGATTATAACCTTTGGGTCAGAAGATCTTTACAGTTTTATCATAGGTACAAATTTCCTGAGAATAATTTTATGAAATATTTTTATTCTTCCCTTTACCCAAAGAGGAATCTTTCTATACTTTACTTTTTCTTTCTTTTTTTTTTTTTTTTTTTTTTTTTTTTTTTTTTTTTTTTTTTTTTTTGGTAAATTGAATCCTATTGTAAGTGTTCTAAAGAAGAAGTACTTAAAGGAACTATTGGGGTTCATTATATTATTCTCCCACTTTTGTGTATGCTTGAAAATTTCCATAATAATATTTAAAAAGAAGGAAGGGAGGATGGGAAGGGGAGGGGCTGGCTTCAGGGAATTCTATGATAAAATAAAAATTCTGTATGTAAGATAATGCAAATAATGCCACCACCGTGTTTGGAGGAAAAAAAAGCACAAAACTGGCATTTGTTATTTTAGGTTGTACATGCATGTTCAATAAATTCTAACTTTTCTGTACTGGGGTTCTAAAAAGCTAACATAAATTTTCTTATAAAGCACGTGTCTCTATCAGCCTTCATTTCTCTCTCCCTCCTCATCCTGATTGCCAGCAGGCAAATGAGAGGTTCACATCCATTTTAGTTTACATAAAATGGCCCATCTACTATATATATATATATATATATATATATATATATATGCATACGCTTTAAAACTTAGCCACTCTTTCAGTGGCAACAGCTACATTTCATGCAGCCTGTGGACACTTGTTCAGCTTGCCCTTTCGTTTCCTCTCTAAATTCCTACTCTCACTCCATAGTCCGTGATACAGGGCTAATCAATTCTTCCTCACTGCCTAACTTACCGAGATAAATTCTGAAAGTCATGGCCTTGCAAATGAAAATGTTCTCTCCTGTGTCAATTCCATGAATCAGCAATTCCTATAAGAAGGGGATGCCAATAAGAGCCCGAAGGCCTCCTGTTCAGTTCGGCCCCAATGGAGGAGAACACGTGCCATCCGAGGCCGTGTCAGGCAGCACCCTGTGAGAGCCAGGACAGCATCTCATTCCTCCAGTAAACATATTTTCCTCAGGAAAGCACCTCAGACAAAGACTGCAGGCCTCTTCAGCTCCTTGAGGACCATTTAAAGGGAGAAGAAACGGCTAAGGGACAATTTCAGAAAGGCGAGAACTATGCAATAAGAATCGATCTCATCCTCTTGATCTTTTTTGAAATTCTTCCTTTCTACCAGACATATCACGGCTAGTCTCACCCTGACCCATTTTTAAGTATTAAAAAAAAAGAGAATTTTTAAAAAGTCAACCAACACATACCCATAGAACAATTTCTTGAGAAATCTTTGGACAGAAAAAGACATAACTGTAACCATTGAGGCCATAAGCTATGGAATGGTCATTTTTATATAAAAATATATAGTGAAAGCATTCCACAAAGGGTACACACCAAACATTGGTTTGGCTGAAAGTTAAGGGTTGACCAAAGTCTAAGTTGCCATAAATTATAGAAAATACCACCTGGGATTGTGTTCTTTAAAAAGAAATGACCACAGAATAGAAAATAGAACAGCATAGACATTCTTAGCCCTTTTTTTCCTAGCTCTTCATTTACCCTTTCGCAAGATGCTGCCTGCTATCAGCCTGGGGCAGAATGTATTTCCTGTATTTCCTAAAAATTGGCTCAATGATCCCTCCCATTCCACATGTACTTCTCACAATGTGATTTTGGCACTCTTCCTGTTGAGAGATGGGAGTCTCTAATTCTCCCTTTGAATCTGGGGGGCTTTGGTGATAGAGGAAGTGATGCTGTATAACTTTGAAGGCTAGGTTTTAAAACACTTGGCTCTCTTTGGACATTCATTCTTGAAATCAAGACACCATGTTGAAAGGAAGCCCAGTCCACATGGAGAAGTTGCATGTAGATTTTCCAACCAACAGCGACAGCCACCACACAGACGTGTGGTGAGGAAGCTTTGCACTGATTCCAGCCCCATCCATCATCTGACTCTGACTCTGACTCTGATCATGAGAGAACCCACCCCCACCCCCTAAGAAAGAGTTGCTCACCTGAGCCAAGTCAAACTCCAGAACCATGAGAGATGCTAATAAAATAATTTTTGTTGTTTTAAGCTGCTGAGTTTTGGGGTGTTTTAATATGTAGCAATAGATGACCAGAACACAGTTCACTGTTAAGCATCAGCCATGATATAATTAAACAGTAGCCATACAACTTTACATTTGAAGAAAATTTAATTTCATCAAGACCACCTATCCATCCCATAACTGAATCTTTTTAAATAAAACCTTGGGCCTTTACAGTATTCACAGCAGTCACACATACATCTTCTGTTTTGAACTTGACGAGGCATAACAAGCTTAATAATTAAGAGTTTAGACTCCAGGGTTAGACAGACTTGGATTGGAATCCTAGCTTCACCACTCACCAGCTGTGTGATTTTTGGCAGGTCACTCCAATCCTCAGTTTTTCATGTGTAAAAGGGGGATGATGATAGTACCAGTCTCATAGGGTTATTCTAAGTGTAGAATGGGATAATGTGTGCAAAGCATGGTGCCTAGCAGAGACTAAGTGCCCAATAAATGCAAGGTTCTGTTACTGTAGTGGCTTGTGGGTGATGGTATTACTAGTAATATTTCTCAAAATAAACTTGTAAATATATTTCACATTATATATTTGCCACATTGTAAATCTTGACAAACCTACAAACATTATACATTGCCATAATCCTGAAAGATAGGGCTTATTATTGTTCACAATTAAGGAAACTGTTAACGTGCCCAAGATTACGTAGCCTTGGAGTAGATGACATGAAAGTGGAAGAAGAGGTATTTAAAACCAGGACTGTCTCCTCATTCATTTCACCCTTTTATCATTGCAATCTCCTACCAAGTGGTTTTCCAGCCTCTGAGTAAGGACTTTCAGAGAGAGGGAATTTACTACCCACTGAGGCAGACCCTAACATTCCCTCTTTCCACAGCTCTGTCTGTAGAATGTTCGTCTTACTTTTGAGATGTAATCTATCTCCGTGAGAAATCTGCTCTCTCTTTCATATAACTGCCCATGAATTTTTAAAGACCCAATCCTGTAAGCCCTACCAAGCCCTCTCTTCTCCAGGTCCAACACCCCCAGGTTCTTTAGCCATGCCTCTCCCCAGCACATGATTGCTTCCCCTTCCCATCGAGGTCTCCTTCTCTGCCTCAGGGCTAGACCAGAGGCATATACCACTGATGACCAGAGAGCCTGCAACCTGCCCCTGGAGGCTTGTGATATGTTTATGCTTTCTCAGAGTGACATATACTGCAGGAGTACTAAGAATTGCTGTCATTCTCTCCGGCATCGTGAAGGACGATGACATATCACCATATAATCATTATTTTTTCCCTCTCAGGGGACTGCCTACTTCAAGACACTGTCATATTCTCCATCCAAGAGGAGCCAAAGTATTCCAAAGCAGATAGGCATAACTCAACTCTGCCATGTGGTTCCTTCCAAACATTTTTCTGATGCATCAGCTTGTGGTGAAGGAGCTAAAATAACATGCAATCACAGATACTGGCTTCACCCCAGCAACCCCAGACCTCGCTAGCCTTAGAAAGGAGGAGTTTATTTTTGTCAGGATTGGCTGGGTTATGGTGTGGTATCATGGAGCCCTAAAACCTCAGTGGCTTAATGATAAAAGTCCATTTCTTTTTCATGCAAAGTTCACTGTGGATCTGGCAACTTCCCAGGCCAGTTGCCTTTCAAGAAGTGGCTTATGGATCCAGAGGTTTGCATCTGAAAGCTCCACAACTGGAAGATGTGTTTTCTAGGTTACTGTGGCAAGGGAAAAACCAGCTCTGAATTGTTTTAAACTAGAACCAACATGGACCACTGCTGCTTATTTGAAGCTCATTGGCCAGAACTAGTTATATGGTCCCATCTAATGGCCAGGGGTCTGGGAAGTGTGGGTGAGTTCATGCATAGTCCATGAGCAGTAAATGTTTCGCATCTAGAAACAACCTCAGTGGTCTTTTGAACTTGAACTACCTCCCTATACAGCAAGGAGAATTGCCACTTACATCCCCTCCTTTGCTCTAGAAAGCTCCTGATGATTCACAGTCTCCTCAGCAACCATTCGATTTGATGGCTGCACTGATGTCACCTTCTGAATCCTGATATGGTGATTTTAATAGGCAGCTGCAGATAATGCCCTCCCATCTCTCTCTGCTGCCATTGACTTCACTGAGGCACTCATTGATTCTTTCCTAAATCTATTGTCATGGTTTTCTTAATCTGTTTCCATTCCACATTCTGCCACACCACTGTCCATTATCTTTTAAATTCTAATCTGATTATGCCCTTCCTCTGCTTCGAATCCACCCACAGCCCCAACGTCAACAGGCCATATCTAGTTTCTTTAGAGCTATATGAAAAGCCGTTTATAATCTCATCCCAAAGACCTTTCCAGCCTCCTCGCCCAGTGTCCCATTGCTGTGTTCCCTATACTCAGCCCACCCCAAAGTCACACCTACTCCACAAGGTGCCATGGCAAGTCCCAGAGTGATCCAACCTGCTGTAGCTGTAGAAAATCTACTGACCTGACAATTCCCAGCTCAAGGACCCCATCCTCCTGAACAACTTCTCCAATTCTCCCAACAGAGCTAGGTGATCCCTGATCTGGACTCCAGGTAGCCTATTAATGTGCCTCAAGTATATTTCTTTGTTGATGTGTCTTCTTCGACTTGGCTGAATTCTTACTGGCAGTACTCATGCCTTGTTCATTTCTGCATCTCCAGTGAATAGAAGAGTTCCTGGCCTAGAGTGTGTGTCCATAAATGTCTAGTAAATACACACTACAATTGCCCTGTTCCATTTTCTGCTACTGAGAAAGAAGCCATTCCTTCATACACTGCTATGTTTTGATTCCAAAAGAATGAGAAAAACAGAAAATGAAGAGAATAATAATATATCTCATGGCCTGAGCTGGGGGTGGGGGTGGGGTTGAAAGAAGAATATTAAACTTCCTGGAATTTTCCCAGCATCCTGAAGACCAGAAGTTCCAGGGGTACCACTTTAACTTTCTGCATCATTCTAAAGTGGTCTCTCTACCTTATTCAGTAAATCCTATGAAGATGGTCTGAAAATAAATAGCTGTTTTATTAGCCCAGTATTGCACTGTTTCAATGCATTCCCCCTCCTGAGTAGAGGGATTGCATGTCCTAAAATGAAAGGAAAGCACGTTTGAAAGCTCTGGTTATTCTGAGGGGAGGGGGAATCAAAAAAAGACTTAAAACTCTCCAAACAGCCTTCAGCACTGTAACTAAATGTTAATGTTTATAGATATCCCAATATTTCAGGAAGCCATTGGTATTGCCACACTAAAGCTCATTCTACTTTTAAAGGGAAATGTTTGACTTGGAGGGACAGACCCCATGCTGTCTCCAAGATAAACTTTCCTTAGCTCTCTCAGGCCAATTTTAATGCTAAGAGCAGCTCCATTTGAGTAAAAGTTCATTTTTGAGAGCCAAGCTGTGAATTATGCTACAGGCTGAGCTGAGCAGTTGGTCTTTTGCTGATGAAGGCAGAAGCCTGAATATGATACAGAAGTGAGGGGGGAGACAGGGACATCCAAGGGGGATTATCACAGAAGGTCATACTAATTAAATCGAGAGAAGTCACCAGAGAGCCAGAGCTCCCACACATACCATCTTCAAATGCTCTGACACATGCAGGGGTTGATAAGAAAAAGAGGGTTGAATTGCCACTTTCATCTGCCTGGAAGGACAACAGTCAACCAAATAAAGCATTTTAGTATTGGTTTAACTTTAGGTGGGGAGGGAGGAATTGAAACCACTGCCAATTCCTAATCATTAGATTGAGTCAGAGACAAGGAGAGTGAGGGGAGACAAGGTCCAATTGTCTGTATGCTTAGTCATTTAATACAGACTTGTTGTGAACCTACTATACATCCACAGAGTGCCAGGTGCAAGAAACAAAACAAATAAAAAATGTTCCCTATACCCAAGGACCTCACAACTGATAAATATTTATGTAATTGTATTATACTGCATGATTGATGCTCTAATCGAGTTATTTAAAAGATTGTAAGGGAGCACTTTGGGCAGGAATATATTTACTGCCTGTTAGTGTTGGAGTTGACTTCATAAAGGAGGTAACACATGAGTGAAACTTCAAGACAGAATTCTCCAGCTGGTGAATGGGAGAAAGGCAAGAAAGCCAGAGCCCACAGAACATACAAAGGTCAGGAGATTTGAGACCATGTCATTTTCAGGTGATCTGGAAGTGTAGAGAGGGTGGGACATAGAATCCACGCTGAGGAATGCTGAAGGTGAAGGAATACTGGAGGTGAGCTCAGAGTTAGACCTTAACCAACCAAGAGTTTCATGCAAAAGAATTTAGAATTCATCTTGTAGGCAGAGTGGAGTCATTAAAGATTTTAAAAGAAGGAGGTGGTATGAACCAAAATGTATTTGAGAAAGCATACTTGGGCCACATATGAAAGATGGAAAAGGAACTTTTTCCAAAGGTGCTAACAACAAATGCCCAACCAGAAGGCATATGCAAAGCCTTTTCCTTGACCTCCCTTCTCCTGCTCACCCTTACTGGAGTCTGCTGCAGAACAAGCAGTTCCTGAGAGCCTACCGTGTGTGCTCAGAATCAAGCTGCCAGCTCTCATAAAGATAAGAGTGTAGGGAAGAGTGAGAGAAGGTGGCAGAATAGGAAACTCCAGGAATCAGTTCATACACAAGGAGAAATTGCCTGAATCAACTATTTAGAAACCCCAGAGCCCAGTAGAACACTGTACCACATCCAGGGAACTGCAGAAAGAAGAGATGGTAAATTTACCATCTTTCCACCTGGTGGTTACCAGCACCCAACCCCCACTCTCTCAGCAGGCAACAATGGTGTCTGGTCCCCGGTGCAGCTTGCTGGTGCCAGAAAAGACATAAAAGTCCACTTCCCCAGGATCCAGGATGGGCATGGGCCAATCACTAGTCACTTCCTTTTATTTCTCCCCAATTCTTTTTCTTTATCAGAGAAGGTGTGGGTTTATGGAATAATCATGCATAAAACATAGGATTCCCATATACCACCCACAATGAACACCTTGCATTGGTGTGGTACATTTGCTACAATTGATGGCAGCACCTATTTACAATTGTACTATTAATTAAAGTCCATGGTTTAACTTAGGATTCACTGTTTGTATAGTACAATTCCACAGTTTGCTTTTTTTTTATTTTTGTTCTGTTACATATATACAAACTAACATGTCCTCTGTTAAGCATATTCACATATATATTTCAGTGCTGTTAGCTGCATTCACGGTGTTGTGCTACCTTCAACACCATCCATTACCAAAACATTTCCATCACTCCAAATAGGAACACTGTACGTTTGAAGCCTTAACTTTTCATTCCCTATCCTCCCCCATCCCTTCATAACCTATATCCTAGATTTCTACTATAAAACACTGCTAAAATAAATCAAAGAATACCTAAATAAATGGAAGGACTGTCCATGTTCATGGATTAGAAAACTAAATATTGTTAAGATGTCAACTCTACCCAAAATGATTTATAGATTCAACATAATCTCAATCAAAATTCCAAAAACCTTCCTTGAAGAAATGAAAAACCAATCGTCAAATTTATGTGGAAGGGTAAGGGGCTCAAAGAGTCAAAGCCATCTTGAAAAAGAAGAAGAAAGTTGGAGGACTCACATTCCCCCTGAAGGAGAAGGAGTCATGAAGCAACATGGGTTAGCAAAGAATTAAAAGGCCCTTGAGAACTAGATACCAGGTTCTCCTCCTCTCAAATTCAGTCACGCTCACCCACATTTGGGGTTAATAAATTATATCCAATCTGGAATTGGTTAGCATTACTCGTGACTTTTAACAGTGGTTTTCAAAGAAGACGGCAACCTTAAAGCACAGCACGCTGCCTGAGCACCTCAGAACTGCAGACTTAGAGACTCACGGAGAGAATCTGGCCCAAACCCCTCACCATGTTAACCTATAAAACTGAAGCATTCGGGTGGGCCACGGTGGCTCAGCAGGTAAGAATGCTTGCCTGCCATGCCCGAGGACCCAGGTTCGTTTCCCGGTGCCTGCCCATGTTTAAATAAATAAATAAATAAATAAATAAATAAATAAATAAATAACTGAAGCATTCACTCATAGTGACTTATTCAAGGCCTCATAACTATTAATGACAAAGTTGGAACTTGAATAAAACTCTCCTCTTCAGCTCAGCATAGGCTCCAGGGCCCATACTGCATTTACATTTGTAAATAAGTGTCCCACCATGATGGTCCACCCTCTCCTTACATCCTCAGGGAATACATTTTGTCCAGCATTATCCAAGACTGGCATAGTCTCCTTGTCTCCAATACTTTGGGGAATACCTGATATCCAGGAAAGGCATGCCAAAGAGGTAATTTACTCAATGACATATAAAAAGCATTACCCAAACTGTCTTCCGAGGCTCCACTGGGCCACTGGTCCTGGGCTGAGGCTAGGAATGGGCTGCTGAGCAGCAACACATAGGATAAGAAAATCCTGAAGGCCAGTGTCCAGGGATGAAAGCATAATCATGAACCAAATGGATGGCCCAAAGGTTGTATCAGTGCAAAAGGGGAAGACCATGCAGAGGAATCCAGAACAAGACAAAGGGACTAGCAAAAAGTGAGTGGGTATAAAATGGAGGGGAAGAGACACCATCTCAAGAGCTTCCCTGGAGTGCTGAACCACTGACGATTTCACCAAATACATAGAGCTCAAATTTGTGGTTCCCCAGAATCTGGATGCCTTGATGATTTGTTGGATCTTTCCTTCCAACAAAGATTTCGGAGGCTAAAATAGTTCTTTGCAAAAACAAGAATGTTAAAAAAAAAAAAAAAAAAAAGCTGGTAGCACCATTTCATGAAATAAAGGATAAATTCCAAAAATATAGGAAAAACAACAAATTCTAAGAATAAAGGACATTTGTTTAAATTGAATACATTTAGCTTCAGCAAAACACACCACATTAGTCATTATTTTTCTCATTGCTCCAAGGATTGGTGGACTAGATCAGGTGGGGAAGAAGGATCAAGTCCATCTGTATACTCTTGGAACCACCCAATTCCTATATGTAGATGTCCTCCCTCTCTCCTTTGGTGACCAAAGAGGAGGAGCATTCTCCTGGGACGTTTTCCCCAGCACCAGGGTAAGCACCATTGTTCGTCCTCCCAGAATCCCTTAGGCCTCTTCCATTCATAAAACCTTGAGCCTGGTTCCCAGCATTACTGTGATTTCTATTGCACACATCTTGCAGCCTAGGATAAGAAGAAGAAAGAAACCCCATTTCCTTTGCTTTGTGCAAGACCATGCTTACTCTTCTGTCCCTCAAAGTGTTAGGGATTTCATTAAAAGAAAGACATTCATTGGCTTTTTCTGTAGCAAATTCATAAATTAATTTAAAAATGACCTTAGCTCCTAAAGCTTCAGGACTGTGCTGTGCTGGCACTTGAGATGGATGTTTGAAATCTCTCCAATCACAGAGAGAGAAAAAAAAAAAGTCATCTTGGGGCAACTGAACACGTTGACGTATTCTAGGTTCACAGTCCTTGTTAAGTTATAGAATCCTAAAATGTCAGCTATTAAAAAGTCCTTTTGGATTAACTCACAAATAGACATCATCCCATCCATCAACACCAATGGGGTAGGAAGGGCTACCTTGGGTGCTGTGGAGAAATGAGGTCACATCTGGGCTTAAAGGGGGAAAAAATGCTATAATCAAATTCATTGTGCTTGCCAGGATTCCGGAAAAGAAAGGCACAATCATTCCTGACCTAGGCAAACTCCCTTGTTACAAGTAGGGGAAACCAAGGCAGTGAAGTGACTCCTCCATTGTTAGGGTCAGAGGCAGGACTTGTTAGGGTCAGAGGCAGGACTTGTTAGGGTCAGAGGCAGGACTAGACCCTGCTCTCCTGCTCCTCAGTCTTGTCTGTTTTCCCTCCCACCATGTTTTTTTGATGGGCCTCATTCTCATCTTGGTTCTTGTTTTCACATCAGTTCTCTCACCTGAACCTTGTGTGACACCCGTCAGCAGTTCAGTTTCCCCTTCCAGGTCCTTCCCTTCTAGGTCTTTCTTTCTCCTTCTAGAACAGACTAGAGATTCAGAGAGTCTACAGTGTTCCACCGTTCCATAGGGCCTCTTGCAGGGTGTGCTGTTCCTGAAACCTTCAGCCTATCCCACCTGAACCACCCTCTGGTCAGCAGGTTTTTGAGATGATGCAGCTCTGCTTCTAACTTGGGACTTTGTGCCTTTACCAGGATTCTATTACATTCTGGTTTTGCGATTATCTCTTCACCTTTTATGACACTTCATTCACTGACTTAACTCGTATTTGAGTTGTAACTATTCCAGTGTTTGTAAACAATAAGGTCTTTTAGAAAACAGCTGGGTCATAAACCACACAGTGGTTCACAGAGGGCACAGAATAATATTTGTCAAATGAGAAAATGAGAGGATGGAATTGGGTCTCACGTTACGCTTTTGTACTTCACAGCTTCAAACTCAAAGTATGATTTTTTTAAACCTAACAGATAAATGCATCTTGCCTCTTCTCTATAATAGAACCAACTGCCCATCCACACTATTGAGATTTCCAATAGTCTCTATCCTTGCCTCAAAACCTTCACTGCTTTTGCTCAGTGAAGGGTTTTTCAAATTTCATTTTTTGCAGCAGAACTCTTGGGTCAAATGAAATCTTTCGCCAAGCCCCAAAGATAAAGCAGTCAAAAGGTCAAAAGCAGAGCCTGCTCATACTCACCCTCGCTCCTTTGAGTAACTCTGAACCATCCCCAAACCACACCCACTCCCAGCACCTCCCTAGGGACCCCAGATTCCTAGAGCTCAGTGGGACTTGCCATACCTTCCCACTTGCATCTTTCTCTCCAGGATCTTTTCCTCCACTCCAAACACACTCAGCTTCCACCCTAATGAACTGGTATAACCCCTTTCAACCTATCACTCCTGCCTGCCATCAAGTCCAAGCTCTTCCTACTAGCTCCAAAATATGTTAACCTAACACTTTATCCAGATTTATACTCCACTGCTTCCCTCAGTACACAGGCCTTTGGCTCACCGGGAACTCCTATACACACCGCACTCGATCTGCCCTGCAAGCTTTCTCTCAAAGGTCAACCTGTGGATGCTCACCACTGTCCTAACTTACCCAATCCTCCCCCTTCTAGTGGCCCATTATCTCCCCTACCCCAGCTTCTTCTTCTGGATTCTGTTGCATGGCATCTTTTACTCATGCCCAAATCCAGAATCACCCTAAATTCTGCCTTTCCCTCACCTTGCACGTCTAATGAACCACCAGACATCATAAATAGGTCTTGAATCCCTGTCCCTCTCCCTCCCCAGGACCACGGCCTTCATTTGGACTCTCTTATGTTGCTCATGGATTCCTGGAAAACCCTCCTAGTGGAGATCCGTCTCTCACCGTCCACCTTATCCAGAGCTACAGGGCCAGCCACCTAAAACCACAGTTTCCTTTAGGACCCTGCTTGCTTAAAACCTTTCAACAGCTCCCATTGGCTCTGCAGTAAGATCCAAGTTCCTTTTGCTGAGTATAAAAGTTTATTTATCTCTGGCCCCCATCTCTTCCTGACTCCATCTCCTACCCTCCTCTGCCTCAGCCAGCAGTTTGGCCATCCCAAACCATCACCATTTTTCCTTAAGGGCCATTTCTGCCTTACCTCAAAGCAGACCAACATCTCACCAATATGCAGTGGTACCAAAGAATTCATTGTTAAATGTGGAAAGGCAAGTTGGTAAATAGCCCAAGCCCTCCAAGCACCTCTTACCACCCCAGCCTTCCCCCAATACCCAGCCTCTGCACATCCCCTCTGCCCTTCCCTGTCCCCAGCCCCCTGATGTCTTCCTACTTCTCCCTGGTGACATCCATCGCCCTGCCCCTGGGTCATTCAGTCATAGCCTCCTCCTTTGTCCTCCTGTAGAATCTTTGTGCTTCTATTGTGATTTCTTCCTTATCTTTCTCTCTCCCACTCAACCAATAGCTCCTTGGGAGCTGGAACCACATCTCATTTACATCATATTTGCTCAATAAGCGTTTGTTGAACTAGACCTTTTTAGCAATTTAGTAAAGTCCTACCTCCTCCTTAAATCCCTCCAGCCTTCTCCCGCCCACAGTCTGAGCCTTTCCCCCAGCTATACTCTCTGTAGGGATTACTTTGTGTAGAGCTAGGCACACAGTGTGTGCTCAATAAATGCTATTTCTAGGTTCAGATGTATGTGCCACCCCCCCCACCCCCACCCCAAACGAGAACGTCCAGACTTTCTGAGCTAAAATCAAGAGATCCAGATGGGGCCCAGTAAATCAGAAACTTGCTGCCAAAAACAGCTAAACACACTTGTCCACACTGCTGGAGAGCCAAGAACCACTTGCTCCAGCTCTGTTTCGGAAAGGAGGAGGCACTTTGCAAGCCACTCCCCTCCCCCACTTCACCCTTCTAGAAGCTTTTGCTCAGGCCCTCAGTAGAGATGCCAAATAAGACAGCCCAAAGCCCCAGCTCGACAAAGATAGAGGAGAGGATCAAACAACGCTCTTGTTTCAGCTGTGTGGTGCTATGTGTTTTTTTAAAGGAGAGAGAAAACACAGAATCAAAAGAATGCCTTTTTTCTTTCAGAGACAAGCACAAGCATTTCCACCTTCAACAGATTTCTCCTAATAGGCACAGGACACTGCGAGGGGTGGGGGGTGGCTAATCCACCTTCAATCTGAGGCCTGGAAGCAGCTAAATCTTTTCTGTCATCAGTCCTTCCTGGGTAGGTATGGAAGGAAGGAAGGAGGGAGGGGGTGGGGGAGAGAGAAGGTGGGGAGGGGGAAAACGAAGGGAGAGAGGTGGGTAGGGGAAAAGGGAGGGAGCGGAAAGAGGACACATTTAATCAGCAGCTACTACAGGCCAGGCACTCTGCCAGGTACTTTGCACTTGTCCTCTCACTGAACCATGAAAACAGCCCTCTACACTTGGTATTATTCCTATTTTAAGCAGAGGGAACTGAGGCTCTGGGTAGTTCTAGATTTTCCCAAAGGCAGATGGCAAGCAAGTGGCAGAGCTGAAATTGTCTTCTGGCTATAATCCCAGCACACTCTCCACAGCTACCCTCTCCCTCTCTGAGTTTGAATTTTACCAAATCTCCTGCAGGACCAAGCTTTGCTTGACATCCAGCCACTCTTTCCACATCCTGCTTGGCAAAACAGGCCTACCCTCGCTGTGACTTCTTGTCACCAGGGAAATTTGCTCCACACCCATGTGCATACATGTGCACACGTGCTCTTCCAAGGTCAGGGCTGAAGGGTGACAGTGGCAGGAGATTAAGGACAGCACTATGTCTACCACCCCAAGGCAAGTGGCTGCCCTCTGAATAACTGGAAGCCACGTATGTGCCCTGATTGTCAGGAGCACTAGATTGCCCCTCATTTGAGCATCTTGTTCAAAATGTGCCCTCGGATGAGAAAGGTTTCCTAGGTCCCCTGTCCAGTGTTGGCCCTCCCCCATGCCCCACCCTCTCCCCTATTGCACACTGCAATATTGTCTACTTAGCCCTTTCCACCATCGGGAATCACCCTTACCTGTGGATAGCCTTGGTTAGTATCTATCTGCCCCACTAGAAAGTAAACTCCAGCTACGATGGAGGGGAGCAAGACTATCCAGTTCACCGAGTCAGGCCAGAGCCAGGGTGTCCTGATCTCAAGGCCAAGAAATTCATCCTGCCGTCCACCCCACCTGGTACGCCTCCCCAACACTCCATTTGTGCAACCTAAAAGAGATGCATGTAATGTATCTACCTAATGTGAAGCTAGTCTCCAGCTGGATGTCAGAGATTCCGCCAGCATATATCTCTGAGCGGTTCCTCCAGAAGCTGGAAGCCTTGGCCTAGATTCCGAAGAACCACTGCGAAATGAAGCAAGCGGACCTGCCCGGGCAGCTGCTCACCCAGGATGCCTGCGCTCTGGTTGCCCACACCTTCCATCACACAGAAGTTTCATTTCCCAATGAACTGGTGGTTGGCCCATCAAAGGAGTGGGGTGGTGAGTTTAGAGCAGTATTTAAAAGTATGATTAATCCCGTGGGTGGACTGGGAGTAGTGCTTGGTAAAATGCAGATTCCAGGGCCCTGAGCTGCTGATTCTGATCTTTTGCAGTCTTGAAATCTTCTTGCTTTACTACACTCCTAGAGAAGGAGCACCCAGAAAGGTTAATCAGTCCCTGCTTTTTTTAGAGGAAGAGCTGCCTAAAAAAGCAAGTCAACCCTCGTTACTTATGAACAAGTCATTGGCCCTGGTACCTTAGAGTAAACTTGTTATACACCAACTTCTGGTACTATTTTTCAAAAGTGAAAAACGATGTTTTTTGAGGCACAGGGAAGCCCAGGCCCCTCACCTCCACCTAGGGGACACTGCCACACGGTGACGTACTCCCACTCATAGTCATTCAGGCAACTTACGGTTTTTGAGCATACTCGGCATTTCCTCATTTGGAACTCCAAAATGTATGCATGCTCCATGCAGGAGACCCGGGTTCGATTCCCGGACCATGCACCCAACAGAAAATAATAATAATAATCTATGTCTGTATGGAGTTAAACAGTTACACCCGAGCAGATAAAGCAGATTAGACTGACGGCTATGGCTCTGTCACTTATCTTCAGGGGGCTGGCTTGGATGAATGCCTGGAGATACCACTCAGAAAGACCCCACCCAGCCTTTCTTCCCTTCCAAAGGCCAGAGCTCTGATCTGGGTGAAAGCATCCCCTACAACAAGGTTTCTTCAGCCACCCACCCACAACTATGTGCCTGCCTTTTCCTTCTCCATTTCGCACATGTGTTTCTCTTCCTCAATTTGGGAGGCTGTACAAACTCAGTACAAAACTGTTCTTGGTTCTGTCATACATTAGGCAGCAGGGAAATCCATGTGAGATGCTGAAGAAACCACAAGCCACAATCACCATTACCAAAATTCCGAACCTATGAGAAAGCAAAAGACGAAATCCTTGAGACATCCCCAAACTGATCATTGGGAGTGAAATTCCATGGCCCAGACCAGGGAACATTACAGGGAAATTGTCTCATATATAAGCACTCGTTGAGTCTCAGCAACCCGTGTTCACAAGAGACCCCATGGAGGCATCTCCTGTTTCCAGCTGGCTGCCACAACCCCCACCTCCCTCCCTAAGCCCTGAGAGTGTGGACACACACATAGCTGAGGATCCTTACAGAGCATATGCTCCTGTGCTTCCATCCTCATTCTCTTACCCCCACAGTCTAATCCATCAAGTTTGGTTATTGATTGCGAGTCTACTTTTAATGCAATCTTGGGTCTTCTACTTCCTTCCTACTGTGACTCATAGAACTATTTCTTAGAGTCAGTCAATCAAAGGCACCCCTTTTTCTCCCATATAAAACATGCACATTTAAACTAAACCAAAATCATTCTTTATTCTTTCCATGCCTTCATAGATTCGGGGTGTCATTGGAATGGCCCTTTATCTCCAAGCTGATTTCTCTCTCCAAGCACATTAACTATTTGCCTGGCTTATGCAATTGCCAGCCCCAGTAGGATTATACACTGTGCATATTTCTATTTCTCTGTGCTTTCATCTTTCCAGCCAAGAACTCTGGCCGTAGGTACCTGCTCCCGCTCTCCATTAAAGAACATTTTCTTGAATGTAACTTGACAACCCAATTCAATTCAATCCACAAGCATTATATTTCCATTCAGCAAATTTGTACCTCTCGGTCCACAATTAAGAAGGAAATATGGTCCATGTACCTCCTACAAGTTATAGCCGGAAGAAAAAATGTTTATAGCTGGCTTAAAATGAAAAAAAAACCCAGCAAGCTAAGATCTAAAATTCAGATCACAAGTAAAGAGTTTGCCCTTCTCTAAGGGTCTCCATCCCAGTCAAGTATTTCTTGATCTGACCCTCACATTGGGACATTCCAGGCCATCCACCTTCTATATAAAGGAGGGATTCAAGGACAAGAAATGAGCTACTGGCCTCATTTTGTTGCAACATTGGGCTCTAATTCCAAGGCACTATCTGTCTAATTATGTCTCCAGCATCCATGCCCTCACCCAGAGGCTCATCTCCATCAATAGCTCTTTTGTTTGGGGCTTTGCAAACTCTATTGCCAAGGCAGTTACCATTGGCAGATGTGAACAATAGCGCTGGCTTGTGTTTCTCTAACCTAACAAAGCTGTCAGCTCCTTGGTTCCTCAACGTTTATGAGAAGTGCTTGACTGACACCTCCCCTCACCAGCGTCCGATGGGACCTCCCTCTTGCAGCCTTCTCCTTCTCCCGCCTCCTTGTCTGGGTCATGTTTCAAGTGTTTTTGGTTACTGTGGCATGTTGCCTATGAATGTTAAATATTCAGCAATCCTTGGGCTCCTTAGTGCTTTTGTGCAAGATGCTGGCTTTGAGAAAAGAACAAGCTGATCTGAACTAAAAGGAGCAACTCAGCAAGCCAGCAGAGTCAATAGTTCAAATGAAGTTAAAAGGGAAGAAGGTTGCCTTTTCAACAAGACCTGCACAACACACACACACACACACACACAGTAAAGGAGGCACTAGGGTGCAGCTTTGTGGAATACAGAGTGGTACAGAGGGGCTTAGGAGTGCGAACTCTGGGCAGGGACTGCCTGGGAATGAATCCTGCAGGGGCTTGGGCAAATGCAAACCTCTCTGGATCTTGGTTTTCTCCAAAGCAGAGAGATTTGTAGAGTTGTTTATGAAGATTAAATGATATTCGGCATGTGCTTGGCTCAATAAATGCAAGCTCCCATTAGTAATCAAAACACACCGCTGAAGGAGATCTGAAAACTGTCCAAAGCAAGTCTTCAACACTGTTCATAAAATCAGCTGCAGATATTTCAAGTCTGGAAGTTCAAAAAAGGATACATAGCCATATGTTTTCAACACACACACACAGGAAGAGAGTCTATATTACTTGAAATGAGCAATGATTACCAAAATAATGGTAATATTAGTTACCACTAATTAAGAATTTACAACATACCAAGCACAGCACTAAGCACTTTTTAGGTACTTCTTTCATCTCAAAACAGCCCTTTGAGGGAATTACTAGGGACCCATTTCACGGATAGGGCCTTTATGGCTCAGAGAGGTTAAGTAACTTACCTATGAGTGCACAGCAGGTACTGGCAGATCCCAGGGATCACTTTCAGGGCTGCCTGACGCTCTGGCCCTGCTCTCATCACTGCACAGGCAGGCTCTCTCTGCTTGAGGGGAAAGAGCTCCTTAGTGCAAGTAGGAAATGTGCATCCCAGACGCCAAACACTATGAAAAACTGCTAAAGTAAACTTCAGTTCAGAGTAAGGGGAATTTCTCCTTGTTTGAGCTGCCAATCTGTGCTGAAAGCAAACATGTTCCAAACAGAACTACCCAAATCCCTTCCCTACCCGGTGAATTCCCCGCCCCTGTGTGGCAGCAGCAACAAACTGCCCAGGGCTCGTTCTTCCAGAGGTGTGACCTCTCGCAGGCGCTCAGAGACAGCAAACGGACCACAGGAGCTCAGGACACTCTCAAAACACAGCCACATGCCAGGCCTAATTAGCTTATTTCTACCTACACTGCTCCTCCCAGCAGTGTCCAATCCCTCCAGCCAAAAGGGCTAAGAACCCAGCTGCCAGCATCTCTGAAGTGGCTTCTCAGCGCCTGTTCATAATTAATTTTATAAAGGGCCTTGGCTTCCTGTCCCCATTCCACACGTCTGGTTCAGGTGAGACCATGATGGTGAGCCCTGCCAGAGCTCAGGCCAGTGGAATAAGCTCTCATTAGTACGTGCATGTGCATGTGTGAGTCCGTGTGTGCATATGTGGGGGGGTGGGGGGCTGTTGAGAGGGACCCACATTCCCCTACACACAGAGGAGCTAAAAAAAATGGGGTCCTCCTGCTGGCGCAACCCTGGACTGGCCTGAAAGAGAACTTCTTTCATTCGGTAATTTATTCAAACAGTTGAGTGCTTTGGGTGGCGGTGGGAGTGGGAGTGGGACAGACACTGTCCTGGGCACTGGGCACATAGAAATGCTCAGTTGCCTGATTTGTGTCCTCAAGAAGCTCAGAATCAAATGGAGAATCTATATATGTAAGTGGCAATACAGGTGATCAATGGCACAAGCGCATTAGTATAAACCGCTGTATAAGCACAAAGAGGGAACATCTCATTCAGTCTTAGGAGGGCCAGGAAGACTCCCTGAAGCCACTGAAACCCCAGGACCTAGCAGAGAGCTTGGCGCAGTGTAGCATTCAACAAATATTGGTGGACTAAAGTGTCTTCTACACTGACTCCCTGAAGACCAAGTAAGAATTAGATAAGCCAAGGGAAGGATCATATTTTCCAAACTTTCCAAAGTATCAGCTGGAAAGCCTCTGGCCTACACAATTAGCTTACACACATAGGGGTTTATGTTCCTTGCATCATAAGAAATCCAGAGACAGGTGGTGCCTGGTAGCACTCCAGCATCTCAGCAATGTCAGGAATAACATCTCTGTGATTCTCCTGCTCATTCCTCATGGTCACATGATGGTTCTCATAGCTCCAGATGTCACGCCAACCTCCAAAGCACCAAAAGATAAGGAGGCATGACATCACTGTTGGCATCTCTTTTTAAGGAAAAGCTTTCCCTCAAATCCCCCCAGTAGGGTTTTTGCTCATTTCTCCTTGGCCAGACCTTTGAGCATGGCCTCCCCTAGCTGTCAGAAACCAGGAAAGTGAGGATTTTGCTTTTTACCCTGCATAGTATAGGCAAGCATAGGGGAAGGAAGTGGGGAGGCTGGGCTTTATAGGAACCAACCAGCAGAGCCAGCCATGTATTCCAAAGTTTATTTTTGTAACCCTTCTTTCTTTCAGTTACACATTCAATCAGTTAACATTTATCACATATCTTTTTTGTATTTGGTCCTAGGTGAGACATAAAATCCCTCCCTTAAGATGCAAACAAATCATGATAATGTCTTGTAGTAAGGACAGTGAAGGAAAAGGGCACAGGTGTGCAGAGATGGGTTGAGGGAGCATTTCTGGAGAAGCCGTTCTTCAGGCTCTTGTGCCTTTTCCCTTCCATCCTCTTCTCCCCCCATTTACTCAACTCCTACCCATCCTTCAATATCAAAAAAACAAACAAAAAAAAGCTTTCTCCTCCAGGAAGGCCATAACATTCCAGCCCTCAGTAACCCTTCTCAGTGCTTTCATTGTCTCTATGAAAGATTAAGACCATCTATGGGCTTAAGCCACTGACATTCTGTGTTTTCTGATAGTCAAAGCCAAATCTGAGCTTTATTAATATACCTCATCTCTAAAATGGGTATATTGATAGTTCCTACCTCCAGGGGCTGATAATCAAATGGCAAATAGCTGTGTGGTCATACAAGTCATGAAGATACTTCATATCAAGCAGTAAATAGAAGCCACCCAGCTCCTAAGAGACCCCACCCCTTCCCCTACACCCCTAGAACTCCCCTGATCCAGCTATCAAAAGATTAACACTTTTGATTACTGAACTCACTGATATTTTTTAATATTCCCCTGCTTTTGTCATAAAATTGTTGTGATTACTAATTGAGATAAAACCTATTAAGTACTTAACATAGTGCCTGGAATCTAGAAAATATTCAATAAATTTTACCTCTTAGGTAAAATAGGACATTTAGAACCCAGGCACTGTAACCCACTTAGAAAGACTATGATAGTACTTCTAGGAAAAACATTCTTTCAAAACACTGTTTAAATCAACTCAACTTAACTTAGGTCAAAGACCTGAGCCACTTAAAATTTGTTTCCGGTCAGAGGCATTTGCCTCCTTTGCACTGAGGATGAGAATGTGCCGGAAGGTCACAGAGACTAGGTGGCTGGCAGGTGTTCTGATGGGCAGGGGCTGGGGGTCCGGGGTCGGGGGCTGGGTAAAGTCAGCTTGGCATCCTGATTCCAGCGCTGTGTCCCGCATTAGGGTAACTTGTTTCTCTGAAGCTGTCTGTTCTATCTGAACCTTTGTCAACCAATTGGGAAAAAAAAAAAACAGTTGGTAAAATTGAAAATTGGTTTAGGTACTTGAAACTTTGGTTTCATTTTATAAACAATTACAGGCAGTGGTTTGGTTTGGTTTTTCTCACTTCTCTCAGGCAGCACTCGGGGTACACTCGTGAGTGCACCCCCATAATGCAGCGTGCAAGTGCATTCACCTGCAATACTCACGCTCACTTGTGTACGAAAGTCATGCCAAAACCGCCGGTTTGGCTGAATGTTTCACTCTCGCCGGTGGTTTTTGGTGTCTTCCCCACCCCTGCTTTCAGAACAGGGACTCAGCCTGTGTGTCCAAAAAAGCCCTTGGGTTCACACTCACATCTGCCCAGACTCATCTGTGCTGGGACTGTGATCTCCACGCCTCTGACTCTCGCCTTCTGTGCTGCTGATTAAAATGTTTTAATTACCCCAGAAGGTGAGTCAGATCAGAAGGAAGAGAAACGTTACAGAACTGAGTCAGGAGGGTTTTGCCGGGAGGTCTGACCAACAAAAATGCAACCCACCAAATGAAGTGTGAGCCCCACCTCTGTGTAATAAGCATGGAGACCCTTCTGCCTGCACCGGCTGGGTCCGCCCTGCGGAGCCGAGAGGGGTAAGGAGGGGCTGGTAAAAGCGCAGGGAGCCTGTGATGATCTGATGAGGAGAAGGTCTCACGGCGGAATGTTAAGCAGAGGAGGGGTGTGATCAGAAGGGTGATGGGGTCCCTGCCCTGCGGGCCGGGTGGGGCGGAGGAGAGAGCCCAGAGGAAGGCTCGCGGGGGGCAGACACTACAGCAGTCCCGCTTGGAAGGGAAGGAACCCTGACTTATGTTTGGTGACAGAAGGAAGAGGCAGTGCTGGGAGCCTGTGGAGGAGAAATTTCAGGAATGGGCAAGGACTTATGGTCCGCCTGGCCATGGGTGTGCAAGTCAGAGGAATGGGAGTGAGACCCTCTGAAGGAAAGCGGTCAGAGCTCCCAGAAAACAACTGAATGCAAAGGATCAAAGGCCAACATTCAGGCAAAGGAGCAGACACGCTCCTGAATGCCAGCTAATGGGAAAACCATCTAAGCCAAACCCTAGACATAAAAACAGCCCACAAGGTGATACAACAAAAATGCTCAAACATGGCCAAAACTTGTCCTCAGGCAGTGGGGCGCTGGAGTCAGCTCTTAGAAGGAATCTTGCACAGTCATTATTAAAAATTAAATTACATACACTTATAATTAAATAAAAACAAAGGTGATAATACTTAAAATGCATCACTACTTTCTATTTTAGTACACGATACCATTACTACAATCTGTGTCCTTGAGGTAATTTATAGCTCTTGTGTCTGCATGATAGAAGTTTGATATAATGATGTGTCACTGCACATGTCTTCCCAATTCTGTGTTTGGTGACGTCACAGCAGTAGTAGCTTGAGAATATTTATACCATGGACAGTGGCAAATGCTGCAAATGGGCTCTTCTGGGTCAGGGCTCTGTGAAGCAGCCCCCTACTGGGCTGAAGCCTGGGCAAAGACAGGGTGTTCCCCGATAAGCTAGGCCCGTGCCCCTGCAGCACCCTCCTTTCCTAAGCAATGTCTAGTCCTTGGAAGCCTCTTCCATCTATCTGCTATGCAACCTCTGGCTTTGGGGATGCCAGGCCCAGGGTGAGAAAAGAGCCTCTGGGTGGCCTCCAGTGTCTTCAGAATCTCTAAACCCTCTCCCAACCTCTCATTTTCAGCTTCAGGAGCCTTCCACAGAGAAGCAGTACATGTCCTCCTGCTCACTGGGCCCCTCTGAAGATCTAAGCCCCTGGGTTAAATCAAGCTCCCCCAAGAGAGGTTGCAGGACAGCCTCCACCCCTATGCCTCATCCGTTCACACCAAATGGTTTTCAGCATGAAATCTGGTTAAATATAGTTGAAGGGCAAAGGAAGTCAGCCAAGGGCAGCTTAATAGGCCTTTTCAAAAGTTGGGTGGTTCCGTGCCAACCTCACAGGAGGGTCCTGGAATCCAAGCACCTCTCTCCTGCCCCCATCCCTCACCTTCATTCAGGCCCCCTTCTCTTTCACCCAGGTGTCTGTCACAGCCACGAGTTCTGTCTCCCTGCTTCTGGTTTTCTGTTCTCTACACAGCAGCCACCGATATTTCAAAAATGTGAATCTGATGAGGGGCCACTGCCTTCAGCTCACGTTTCTTGGCTGGTGCCCCAGGCCCTGTGCTCTGGACTCCATACACTCTCCAGCCTCGCCTCTCTGCAGCTTCCCCCAGTGCCCTTAACTCAGTCCTCAAAGTGTCATCCTCTGGCTCCCCAGCTCCTTCACACTGTGGATTCCTCTTGGCACAAGGCCTCTAGCCACTCTGCACCGCCTTCTCCTGGCCTTCTGATCCATTTTGAGGGCTCAGCTCAGGGACTGGGTTGGGTACCCCCATTCCAACCTCCCAGCATCCTAGCTTCCCTCCATTGTAGTATTTAGAACCACAGTACTATACTTTAGTACTTAGAACCACAGTACTATATTGTAGTACTGATCACATGGCATTGCCATGTTAGCCTCTCTTGTTGCAAAAGCCAAAACCCACGCCCCATACTCCAGAGACAGAGGCTGCATCTTATCCACGATTGGACCTTATTCCTGGCCTTTAGCTGGGCCTGGCTTTCAGCAGGCACTCAGTAAATGTTTATCGAATGAATAGATGGATGACATAAGAGCCTTGATGTTTTGGCACTTACACGTGTTTAGTCTCAGAGGAGAAGGGGTTAGAGATTCAAGAGCACAAGCTGTGGAAGGACTTGGATGTGCATCCCAGCTCTGCCCATCACTCACCATGTGGCCTTGAGACCATCAGTGGTGGGGGTACATCTGAGAACTCTAAGTATGAACTCATTTGATCTTCCCAATCACTCTATGAGGGACATACTGTCATAGTTGTTATTAGTAGTAGTATTGTTAGTACTTTTTTTTTTTAACAGACGATAAAGGAGAGGCACAGAGAAGTTAAGCAACTTGAGAAATAGAGTCAGGACTCAAACTTTCACACTCTCCACTAAGCTATCTTGCACATCTTAGCACAAAGCTCACACTCTTAAAGTGCTCAAGACATGTCAGCCACCCCCCAGACAACAGTTTAGGGATCCACAAACTCAAATCCATATCCAGGAGAGTGCACTGTCTGTTCCAGCTCTTGCCATAATCCAGAAAGTAAAAGTCTCCTAGCATTTGTGTCATTTTGGTCCCATTTTGGTCCAAGCACCAGCATCACTAGGGAGTTTCCTCCACCCAAGGGAACATCCAAAATGTTGTTATAAAAAGGACTGTGCAGTATAAAGTCGGTGACAGGGCACGTCACAGCTCTAGAGCTCAATTTCCTTACCTCTAAAAGGGAGGACAAATATAGGACTTACCCACCTCACAGGGTTGTTCTGAAGTTTAAATAATGTTAAACTTTTGGAAATCATGTCACTTTAGAAACAATGACATGCAAATTACCAAAGGCATTACTTCACAGCAGAAAGCCAAGGAGGTGGAGGATGGGCTCTGGTGTGGGAAAGTGGCTGCGAGGTCATTTAGAGGGGAGGACACCTTCCCTGGCTCCATCCTGAGATCAGGCAGGCAGGCTGAGGACCCAGAAATCTTTGGGTACACACACAAAACTTCTGTGCTGGGAGCTTTATTACAAATTAGTTTTAAAATGACATGATTTCCAAAAGCAGTTTTGCTGGATAACTATTTTGGCCTTGACACCAAATGAACTCCAAATCTTACACTCACGTGTGCATACATACATGCACGCATGTGTGCACATGCTCACACACACACACCTCAAGCCATTCTTTATAAATAGCAAAGAACATCTTGATGAAGACCAATTTATACTCATCCCATATAAGCTTTTGCTTGTTAGTTCGTTGGTTTGTTTTTAATGTCGCACCATTAATTGCTTGTTTTAAAGGGTTTGAATTACTGGAAAGGCCATCACGGAGCAGATCGGGACCGGGTTGCCAGCCATGTTGACTTCCCTAGGCAGACCTGAGCATTTGCATTTTCTGGCTCTCGTGGCTTAAGTTCACAGACTAAAGTCCTCATCAACAAGCTTTTTACATTTGAATAGGTTACAAAGTGTTTATAGGTCTGAGTCCTTCCAAGACAGTAGTTAATTGGCCTCACAAACAACAGCAGGAGTCTCATTATCTTCACTTAACAAAGGAAGGCACTTCATCTGGAGAAGTTAAGGGACTGGATGAGGCCCTAGCCTGAGTCTCATCATCATTCTCATCAGCATCATAATAATCGTCACTAACTCTTCACATGCTAGGAAGTTCACTTCAACACTCTGTGCTCCTACTCCAGGAGCTCCTGGATAAATGACCTTTGATGTATAATCATCTCTCAAAGAGCTAAGTAGGTAATAAAGCATACATAAGGGCTCCAGCCCTAAGGACACAGAGAATCCACATCCAAAACTGCAGGGAGCTCACTCCTCTGAGTGTCTCAGTTTCCCCAACTGGACTAGAGAAATAATGCCACCTGGCCACGTCTGCTTTCTGAAGTTTCCGTTGCAATGTCTAAGCCCCTACACGGTAACCTGGGGGTGGGACCGGGATCAGCGTCTACGGGAAATGCCTCTCTTAACTACGGACGCAGTAGAGGACAGGAGAGCAGCTTTGGGGCGAAATGTATCCGAGGCATTGTCATGTTCAGTGTGGTCCTCACAGCTGCTGACCTAGAAACACGATTTATTTTTAGAATTTTTTTAGACAAATCCTCGGCCTGACAGATCACTTCTCTCCATAGGAATTAGAATTCAACTAAGAGCCTTGAACTAGATAGTGGCGTGGTCTGCTAATTAGGATAGTAAATAGGTGACTTTTTCCAGGGGGTGCAGCCTACCCAAGAGCAGTCTGAAGGATACAAAGATAAGGGACAACCCAAGACTGCTTGGGCTTCAACTGACCTGGCATAAATTTATTTATCTTCCTTGAGCTTCAGTTTCCTCATCTGTAAAATGCAATTAATACCAACCTGCCTCCACCCTCTCTTCCCTCCCCACCCTCCCCCCACCCCCCGACTGTAAGTCAAAACCCAACAGAGGTGCGATGGAAGGGGCACCCTGCTGGAGCTAGTGTGCCCTCCACTTCACCAGCATCTTGGAACCAAAATGCCCGCCTGCATGCCCACGAGACAGTCTCCTTCCCTAAGCAAAGTCTCTATGAACAGGTGGTTGTCCTTATTTGTTCATTTGAATCTTCTCATTTGCAATGCAGGTAACTCAGAGCTTAGAAGAGGCACATCTAGAT
>PVIY010031574.1:0-29794 GCA_004026745.1 Myrmecophaga tridactyla | reverse complement strand
ACCCTGTGTCTGATGCTCCTTTCAGCTACTATATCAACAAAAGAGTAGAACATATGAAATAAAAATAAATAATAGGGGGAACAAATGTTAAAATAAATTTAGTTTGAAATGCTAATGATAAGTGAAAGCAAGGGGTAAGGGGTATGGTATGTATAATCTTTTTTTCTCTATTATCGTTTTATTTCTTTTTCTGATGTCTGTTTATTTCTTTTTCTAAATCGATGCAAATGTTCTAAGAAATGATGAATGTGCAACTATGTGATAATATTAAGAATTACTGATTGTATATGTAGAATGGAATGATATCTTAATGTCCTTTTGTTAAGTTTTTTAATTAATAATAAAAAAAAAATTCTCCTCTTTTGTCTTGGCAGTTCTTCATAGCCAAAAAGAGGTCACCACTAAAAACTGAACTTAAGCTATTTAAGAACCTAAAACTATTAGAAATTGTGATTTATGGTAAATAAATGTGGCCATTTAATTTGCAGATAGCAATTTACAGTGTAACCACCTGTGCTTTACTGCCCTCTATGGAATCCCCATTGAGTAGGATAATTCCATAGTATCTAATTGTCAGCCAGCCACAAGATGTCTCCTACCTTACTGGCCCTGTATATGTCTTCTTTCTTTACATAATGTAAGATTCTTTATTCTTATTCCCCCAAAGGCCGTGTTCACTTTTTTCACAGCCCATAGCCCCTCTAATACGTTGATGCCAACTATCTACTGAGTTATCCTTTCAGTACATACTTAGTCTGCTCTGTTAAAAAATGTAGCACCCTGTTACTGTACCCTTCAACGAATTTGAGATTTCTCATTACAACCAATCATCCTCTTATTTGTGATGAAAAAGCTATTTTAAAATATAAAATGAAATAAATCCCATCATATTGCCATGACATTTTAAAAATGTAATGTATTACAAGGAATGTTTGTCAATTTAAAGGATTCACATATGCTTTTAAAATATATTTTTAAAAAGTACTTTGCTTAAAATTTGTCCCATAAACTGACAGGAACTTTGGAATGTATTTTAAATAGATATGTATGCCACCATACTAGCAAAACAATGTTAATATCAGTATATATCATTATATAGAGCTGGCTATTAATATTATATTTGATAAAATAGAATTCATCCTCTTTCTGTGCATGTCTCTGTGTCTATGCAGATATATAGATGTGTGCTTTTTAATATTTCAGGAATTATACTTATTTTGGTATGGAGTGTAGCCTGGTCATTCTTAGGCTCTGAAGTTCTCCCTGGTGGAAATTTATTTGGACTGTTAGTTATTTTTTATTGCTCCCTTCTTGGGGGAAAACTTTTAGAAATCATTAAAATACCTTCTGTGCCTCAGCTTCCACCTCTTCTTGGTAAGTGTATAATTAACTCTCCTTTCTTTGTTATTTTCTAGCTGAAGTAGATATAATTAAGGATTATTTCAATGTGATATGATATATAGCTCTTTTATATGTGTATATTTGTATGTATATAATATACATGTATATTTATGTATGTGTTTATATACAAATATTTTCCAAACTATACTTTTAAATAATTTGAATAGCCGCTAAATATAATTTTTGCTTTATTGTTTAATAGAACATGTCCTGCTTAATTTTATTAAGTATTATATAAAAAGAAAAAATGGAAAAGACTGAATTTTTCTATAGAGAACCTAACTCAAATAGAATTACAATATTCAAATATTATAGTGACTACGTCCTATGGTTTTTGAGTAAGCTGTTTGAGCATTTCCACTATATATGTTTATGGATTCATATGTGCCTAACTATTATTATGCTCTGTTTCTTCACCACAGTTCTTCTATAACTCTGCAGTTAAATAGAGGTAAATTAGTGGCAGAACTTAGGGCAGAGGTGCCACTTACTTCTAAGTATTCAGTACATCTAATTATTGTGTACACTCTGAGTAGAGTTTCCCAGACAACCTCTCTATTTCATTTCTAACACCCTTTCAATGTCCATACATCCTTGCAGCACCTCCTAAATATTCACTGAATCTTTTCCCACCTTTGTCCTAGTTTAGGCTTTTTGTTTCCAACTCTCAAGTGAACTATGGCAGAACTTTCTAACTGATCTCTGTCTCCAGTTTTATCCCTACCTAATTCAACAAGGCCATCAGATATAAAATACAAAATCTCCTGTCACTCTCTGTCTAAAACCTTCCCATAGTGCCTTACTCTACCAAAGGGGAGGGGGGTCAGTTTTCTATGATCTGGCTTCTCCAGTTAATCTTCCCACCCCTATTCTTGCCCTTTATGTTCCAGCAACATTGAACTATTTGTTGCACTTCTTTTAAATAGGTCATTTTTTATCTGCCTCTGTTCATGCTGCATCCTCTACTTTTACATAACCTGTGCCTCACCAAAGTAATGAGAGACAGTTTGCTTGAAGAAGGGAAATTAAACATTTCTTTTTTCTTTCTTGAATAAATGAACTAAATCAAACATGCTTTATTTTCTTTCTTTTAAGGGATGTTACTAGGTGGTTTTACCATCAGGAATATTCCGTTCATCAGTCAACATGTCAAAATTAATAGTGTATGGTCTTCATCTTTAAGAAATGCTGCCCTAACAGTTATACTAATACGAGCTGGGCTTGGACTTGATCCAAAGGTATATTTTCAATTACAACAAAGTAAAGTTATTTTAAATATTAGAGTCTGGAGGAAAAGAAAAAAAGTGGAATTTTTGTTATAGTTGTTCCAATAAGAGTTTTTAAACCAAACTAAAATAAAGAAAAAGATTTTACAAAAATAGTGACAGAATGCTTGTCTGCCATGCCAGAAACCTGGGTTTGATTCCTGGTGCCTACCCATGCAAAAAAAAAAAAGTAGTGGCATTTTAATTTTCATGTTTGGTCATTATTTCAGCTGATATTAAGAGACATCACTTTGCTGCAAGGACTCTATTAAAAATCATGTTTAATTGTTTGCATAGAGATAAATGTCACTTACATGGTACCCTTATTATGTGGGAGTTTGTGGCTCTTCATCCTTGGAAAACTTTCTATTTTTTGGTTAGTAAAGCATAACTGAAAAATAAAAGCTTTTTTTTTCAGGGAAATTAAGAAATTCAATAATTTCATTTTTTTCCCCCACAAAATTATGTTCCTAATTACCTTTGCATTTTTATAAAAGCTAATATCTTAAAATATTCCTATCTAGGAATTACAAATCCATTTGGGTTTTTAAAAGATACCTACTTATGTATATGAGTTCTACCCAGATAAATGTGATAAAGGTATGGATTTAATGGAAATATCTCAAGAACAAAAATTATTATGGACAATGATTTATTTTATTCTCCCAGAGAAAATTTATGCCCAAATTTTAAAGTTCTGTCTTTTAGTTAGTTGTACCATTTTTAGATGATTTTCTTTTTGACATTTTGATATTTTCTATTTATAATTATGGAGTTAATGAAGCAGTTCAACTCATCATCATTTCAAATGATGGAAATGGAAATAGACCTATAAGATTCAATCATTATACTATTTACTGGGAAGATTAAGGAAGTAGATGGTGATTTAGTCCAAGAGAAATGGATCTCTTTTAAAATTAAATTACAACAATCTTTTATAAAATATGAAATGGCCTGTAATCCAATCTATGATGGCATATAAAATGAGCTGTGTTAGAATTTTACACTCAGTGTGACAATCTAGCAAAATGAGATTTAGTTTAATGACAGTTTATTCAAACAAGACTATACACTTCAGTATTGTTTAAATACTTTTCTTGTATGTTTATCTAAATGTGACTATTTTTACATTTCAGGTTTTGAAGGAATTGAAGAAAGTTTGTGTAAGATTGTCTATTGGTCCATGCCTTATAGAAGCATGTTCAGCTGCCTTTTTTTCACACCTCATTATGAAATTTCCCTGGCAATGGGCATTCCTATTAGGGTAAATTTTATTTCATTTTTCTGCATTAAAAATTTCAATTAAAGATGCTTGGCTTAACATTGCTTGAAATATTCAGAATACTATATAATCTTCTCATTAAAATTATTCCCATTGGTGGAAAACCTTGGGAGTTGATCAGAAAGAGCCATGTCCCAAATCTACCATGTCTTTGACAAACATGTATAGTTCTTAAACACATAGCACCAAGATAATTTGCTTCATCAATTTCCTTCTTTCCTGTATTGTAACCTATACTTTTAACCTATCTAATGGTCCTTTCCTCACACCTCATATATTATATATATATATATGTGTGTGTGTGAGTATGTGTTGTGTGTGTGAAAGAAATTTTATATAGATAAGGATATATAAATAAAGCTCTTCCTTTTAAAAAAACCAACAAATGAAAAACCCTTTCCCTAGATTCAATGTCCATCTGTTTTTATCCACCATCCTTATTCCTTCATGGCTAAATCCTTCTAAATAATAGTCTGCAATCACTGTCTTTAGATCTCCAACCCCTTTTCATTTTCAACCCGTTAAACTTTGGCCTCTACTTATCCATTCCAGGGAAATGTATAGGATAGCTCATCCATGACATATTTATTGCCAAATCCAATGGGTTCTTAAATTTTTATTATCAAGGTGATAATATGCATTTTTCTTTTAAAAAATTAGACTCTTACCCATAAAAGTAAAGTGCCTTTTGACCATACCTTCACATCCTAGTGCCCATACCCCTACCCAAAGTGACAACTCATATGAATTTTATTTTAGCATTCCAGACATTTAGAAATAATATTCCAGACTTCAAAAAATACACACAAATGAACCCATAGAAAAAAGTATTATTTTGTGTGTTATATAAATAGTATCAAATAATTTTTCATTTTGCAATTTGTTCTTTTAACTCAGCAGGTTTTTTTAGATCCATCCATGTTGAAACAGGTGGTTCATTCCTTTAATTGTTGTAGACTTTTATTTCTATGACTAGACCAGGTTTTATTCAGTGTTTCAAGAATAGTATTTTACCTGGCTCATTTCACACACATGTGAGTTTCTCTAATATAGTTAAAATAGTTGTCCTATTTCCAAAGGCCTGTTTTACTCCATGGTCACCAATGTATACTTGTATATTTTATTCTTATTATTTTTAAGTTCAGTTGTTTTAAATGTATTTTATAAAGCATCTAGAATTTATTATGTGTGGGGATCTAGCTATATTCTCTTCCACATGAATAAATAATCTCATCATTCATAGAATAGTCCACTCTTTCCCTCAGTGACTTGAAATGTCAGTTTTATCATGTATGAGTCCCATAGATTTGTTTATATACTTTGGATTTTGTTTTCTTACAATCTATTTCATTTATTTCAATATCACTATTACAAGGGTTTTAATTATTTTACTTTTACGTAAAGTATCTCTTTTTCTAAATTGATGTAGTCCATCATTATAGGCTATATTCTTCTAAATGATTTTTAAAATCAGTCTAAAGTTCAATGTCAAAGTTCAATGAAAAATTCTACAAGGATTTTGTTTTGGTATAACACCGAATTAATAGATTAATTTGGCAGAGAGATGACATCTTACAATATTGAGGCTTTTTTTTTTTTTTTTGCCTGGGCAGCACCAGGAATTGAACCTGGGTCTCTGGCATGGCACGCAAGAATTCACCTGCTGAGCTACCATCACACCTCTCAATATTGAGGCTTTTTATCCAAAAATGTGGAACATCTATTTAAGTGTTCAGATGATATCTTAAGTACCAAATATTTGTTTCTACTTTTTATAAAGGTCTATTTTCATGGTTGTGTTCTTAGGTATTTTGTTTTTTATTGATGTTACAAATAGGACTTTTTCCCATAACACTTTCTATTTATCTTTGCAGATGTATAAGAAAGATACTACTTTTTAAAAAAATATCATCTTTATTTCATACAACAAAATGAACAGCCTTTTTAGTGAACAATTTGAGAAATTTATATATTCATGTAACCAATAGAGCAATCAAGATGTAGAACATTTCCATTACCTCTAAAAGTTCTCTTGTGTCCTCTCCTGGTCATTTTCTCATCATCTATTTTCAGTCACAACAGACTAGACTTTTTTCCTAGGGTTTTATATAAGTGTAATCATAGAGCGTGTACACTTCTGTTTCTGGTTTTCAATCAACGAGGTGTTTCTGAAATGCATTCATATTATGAATAGTAGTTCATTCCATTCTATTACTGAGTAGTATTTAATTGTATGTATTTACCACAAAGTTCATCCATTCATCTGTTGATGGGCATTTGGGTTGTTCCACTTTAGGGCTATTACAAACAAAGCTGGAATGGAAATTTACACTTAAGTTTTCACGTGGATATTGGTTTTCATTTCTTAGCTATATACCTAGGAATGGAATTGATTGCTAGTTTCCCAAAGTATTATAGTATTTTATATTAACACTAGCAATGTTTGAAAATCTATGTTGTCTACATCCTCTCTAATACTTGGCAAATGTCCATATATTTACTTCAGCATTTTTATTAGGTATGTAGTGATATCACTTTGTGATTTTAATTCACAATTCTTTGTTAACTATTGTTTTAGTTCCCTAGGTTACTCAAAGTAAATACCATGAAATGGTTCAGTTTAAACAATGGGAATTTATTCACTCACAGTTTTGTGGCCAGAAAAATGTCCAAAACAAAGCATTAAGGCAATGCTTTCTCCCCAAGGACCTGTAGCATTTGGGACTGGCTGACAATGATCCTTGATTCCTGTCACATAGCAAGGTACATGGTGGTTTCCTGGTCTCTTCCCTTTTTTCCAGGTTCCATTTGAGCTTCTTGCTTCCTGAGGCATTCTCTCTTTGAATTCATTCTGTTTTAAAGGCTTCCAGTGATAGAATTAAGATCCATCCTTTTGAGGTGAGACACACCTTATCTGAAGTAACCTCATCAAAATGTCCTACTTACAATGGGTACATCTACAAGAATGGGTTAAATTTAAGGATATGTATTTCTGGGGTACATGCAGCTTCAAACACCACAACCACTGACATTAAACATATTTATATCTTCTTTGATGAGGTGTCAGTTCAAATCTTTTGCCAATTTTAAAAATTGAGTTCTTCATTTCCTTATTGTTGTGTTTTAAGAGTCAGTTTTCTATTTTGGATACAAGTCCTTTGTCTGATATTTGTATTTCAGTTGTGTTTGCCAAGTGTGTGACTTGCCTTTCATTTCCTTAATAGTTTCTTTCAAAGAGCAGAAGATTTAAATTTTGTTGTTGTTCAACTTGTAAATTTTTTCCCTTATACTTTGTGCTTTTGTGTAAGGATTTAGAAATTTTTGCCCACTCCAATCAAGGTCATCATGATTTTCTATATTTTCTTATAAGGTTTTATAGTTTTTGAATTTAGGTTTATGACCCATTTTCAGTCAGTTTTTGTGGATGTTGTGAGATAAGGGTTGAGGTCCATTTTCTTCTTAAAAGCTGCTAGTTAATCCAGTGCCATTTATTGAAAATACTATCCATTCCACATTGAACTATCGTGGCCCCTTTTTTGAAAATCAATTGACCCATATATGTGTGTGTTTATTTCTGGACACTGTATTCTATACCACTGATTTATATTTCTCTCCTCACACCAATACTATATTGTCTTGATGGTAGCTCTATGGTAAATCACGAAATAAGGTAGTGTAAATCCTCCAAATTGTTCTCTTTTTTCAGGTTGTTTGGATATTGTAAGTCTTTTGCATTTCCAGATACATTTTAGAATAGGCTTGTCAATTTCTACCCAAGAGATGGCTGTGAGATTTTGATTGAGATTGGGTTGAATCCAAAGATCAATTTGGAAACAACTAACTTAAGTAATACAGAGCTTTCCAGTCCATGAACATGGTATAATCTCTCCATTTATTTGAGCTTTCTTTATTTTCTCTCAGCAATGTTTTGTAGTTTTTATCATACAAGTCTCACATATATTTTGTTTAATTTATTTTTAAGTATTTTTCTTATTTTTTTATACTCTTGGGTATTGTATTGTTTTTTATTTTAACTTCTATTATTCACTGGTAATAAATAGGAATATAATTTATATATTTTTAACTTTTTATTGTATAGTATAACATATGTACAAAGCAAAGAAAGGAAAAAGCAATCGTCTTCAAAACACTCTTCAACAAGTAGTTACAGGACAGACAGATTCCAGAGTTTCTCGTGGACTACCAAACGGTCATCTTAGGTTTTTCCTTCTAGCTGCTCCAGAACATTGAAGATTAAAAGGAATAAATATTTTTTTATCATCACACACAACTTTTTTTCTTCTTTGTGAAAAATAATATACATACAAAAAAGCAATACATTTCAAAGCACAGCACAACAGGTAGTTGTGGAACAGATTTCAGAGTTTGGTATGGGTTACAATGCCACAATTTTAGGTTTTTACTCCTGACTGCTCTAAGGTACTGGAGACTAAAAGAAATATCAATATACTGATTCAGCAATCATACTCATTTGTTAAACCTTACCACCTCTGTATAACTCCACCATTACCTTTGATCTTTCTCCCACTCTTTAGGGGTATTTGGGCTGTGGCCATTCTTTTTCATGTTGGAAGGGGCTGTCAATAATATGGGGTAGGGAGATGGAACTAGCTGATGTTCTAGAGAGGCTGGCCCCTCTAGGTTACAGGTCTTATCTGGTCCAGGGACCTATCTGGAGATTGTAGGTTTCTGGAAAAGAATATAATTTATATTTGTATATTTACTTTAAAGTCAGTTTCTTGTAGAAAACACATTTTTTTTAAATCAAGTGTGGTGTGGTAATTTCTGTCTTTTAAATAGAGTACTTGGGCAATTTGCATTAATGTAATTACTGATTTGCTTGATAGTTTTTAAATCTACCACTTTATAATTTTTTTATATTTGCTGCTTTTTTTAGTTCTTCTTTTCTATTTTACTGCACATTTTTCAATTTATTGATTTTTTCATTATTCATTTTTATATATTCACGTGTGACTATGTCTTTTCTTTTACTTTTTTAATAGTTGTCCTATGATTTACAACATAAATCTTTCACTTACTATGGTCTACCTTCAAGTTACATGAAATATACCACTTCATGTAAAATGCAATATCTTTACTTTTTATTATTTTTGCTTTAAACAGTCAATTATCTTTTAATGAGATTGGAAAATGTATATTTACGCAAAATTTACCATTTGTAGCACTTTATTCTTTTATGTAGATACAAAATTTTACCTATCATTTTTCTCTTGCTTTTAGAACTTCTTTTAACATTTCTTGTAGTACAGATTTGTTAGCAATGACTCCTTGCAGCTTTGGTTTGTCTGAAAACGTTCTTGTTTAATGTTTTCCAAAGGATATTTCTGCTGATATGGAATACTAGATCAACAGGGTTTTTTTTTTCCATTACTTTAAAGATGTTTTCCATTATCTTTAGGTTTGCATAATTTCTGTCAAGAAGGTTATAGTTATTACCTTTGTTACTCTGTACGTACTTTTATTCTGTGGCAGCCTTTAAAATGATCTCTTTAACCAGTGGTTTTCAACAATTTGACTTTAACGTGCCATATTGTGGTTTTCTTTATATTTATCTTACACTGGATTTATTGTGCTTCTTGAATGTGTGGTTTCTTAAGTTTCTCATCATAAGTGGAAAATTTTCAGCCTTTATTTCATAAACATTTTATTCATTAGTATTTAACTTTCACTTAATGTTATACAGTGATATTTTCATTTCAGATACTGAAAGTTTTATTTTTTAAGTTCCATTTGCCACTTTATTATATCTTCCATTTCTCTCATCATTATGTTCATATGTTTTCCTTTCAACCCTTGAGCAATGGGATGTATGTTATAACAGATACTTTGAGGTACTCATCTGCCAAAACAATTCCATCATCTCTAGCATTTCTGGGTCTATTTATATTGACTGATTTTTTTCCCTCTTGGTTATGTTATATTATCTTGTCTGTTATGTCTAATAATTATTGACTAGATATTGAACTTTTTTTACATCATCAAAGGCTGATTTTGTTGTTTTTCTTTAAAGAATGTTGGACCTTGTCCTGGAAGGCAATTTTAAGTTATTTGTGAATTAGTTGATCATTTGTTTGTTTTTACGATCTTTTAGGGAAAACCTATATTAGCCTTGACCATATTTCTAATTTAGCCGCCTTCTATGGTGTGGCCCTTTTAAGTTTCCATTGAATGTCCCATGGTTTGGATAAATTCTCTCCACTGCAGGTGGTGGAATCTGAAGGTTTCCCAGTCTTCTGCACTCTCTAGTAAGTAATCATCTTATTTCTCAATCACAATTCTTTCTCCAGGAGTTGTGCTTGTTCAATCTGGTGGGTTTTTAATTGTTATACTCATTGTTATTCTGCCAAAGACACAAAGAGACTCCAATGCAAATTTCTTTGTTTTATGTAGTTTTCTATCTCAGGTGCTGACCTGAAAATTCTAGCTGTCTTGGCTTCCCCAAACTGTTTTCTGTCTCCTCAAGTCAGCAAGATTTCTGGCTCTGTTTAGTTGCCTCCTCACTGCACGAAAACCTGGAAATTGCCTCCAAGGAGAAATAATGCACAATGGTGGGGCTCACTTTATATGTTTCCCTTTTCTTATTTGTGACAGTCCTGTGTGGTCTATTTCCCAGTGTCTACAAATGCTTTTTTTTTTTTTTTGCATACTTTCCTAAGTATTTCCAGCAGGAGGACAATTCCATAACCTGTTATTCTTTCATGGAAGTAAGCAGATATCCTACTTCTAATTTTTAAAGTTGATCTTGTATGGGGCTGCCTTGCTGAATACTTAGATTAGTGCTCCTAATAGCTCTCATATTAGCATCCCATCTGCAAATAGTTAAATTTCATTCTTTTTCTTTTCAAATTGTAGTATTTGTACTGCAATCTCTATTTCTTACATTGCTATGTTACCGAAGCCTTCCAGGTCAATGTTGAATAATGATGGGATAAAAGCATATTTTTTCCTTTTTAATTATTTTAATGAGCATATGTCCAATATTTTACCATCAATATGGTGTTTAATATATGATGCTGATAGATACTTTTTATTAAGTTAAAGATTAAAACTTTCTTCTATTTCTTGGTTTTTTTAATCAAAAAAGTCTTTGGGTATACTTTTCCTTTCAATCTGATAATGTAATGAATTATATTGGTGGTGTTTCCAAACGTAAAAACTTCCTTGCATTCACCTAGGAGGTTTGCCTTTTTATTTTTTTTAACAAAATGATGGATTCAATTTGTCATACTTATTTAGGATTTTTAACTCTAAGATCATGAATGAGATTGAATTGTGACATCTTTTCTAATGCTTTGTCCAGTTTAATATCTTATTATAATGATTATTCCATTTCTACTTCAAAGCCCTTCATTTTTATATCTAGCATTTTAAGACAGTTTTCATAATGGAAATTATTAGGCACAGGGTCATTAAGGAGTCCACAGGAGACAGCGAGTCAAAGATTAACAAATTTATTGAAGGAATAAAGTAGGGAGGAAACAAGTGGGGAAGTGAAAAGAAGAAAGCAGGTAGGAGCCTGAAATTGGCTCCTGCCTGGGGAGCCAGAGGGAAGAAAAAGAAAACAGCTCCAGTTCTTTCTTCTGGGAGCTGTGTTTTAAATGGAAAGTGATGCCAGGAGGGTAGGATGCCCACTAGTTGGTGTGTTGTCCCTTGATTGGATGGGGGCTTCTTGACTTAGGGTATGGCAGATTGCTGAGGTATTCTCCTTTGATGGGCAGGTGCATATATCAGGCAGGGTGAGACAATGGCAGGGGATGATGTTATCAGCAGTGTGCTGTCTGGAGGATACAGTACTAGCTAATATAGCAATTGGCTCATATCTGGGTCCTTGGACCTGCCAAGGCCACTGAGGAGGGGTCTGAGGAAGCTTTGCATCAAAAGTTCCTGTTGCTTTTAGTCTGAAATCCAGCAGAAATCAATTTTTTTTTTTTTGGTCTTAGCTTTCTTTCTTTTATAAATAAAAATATGTACAAGCGTCATGAAGGTATTTTAATACTTGTAGTTTGTTTTTCTCTTGCAACAATTCCTGGATTTATTTTTCCTTTTATTTGTTTATCTCCAAATGTTGTTAATGTAGATCTTCATGTCATAAATTTTTGAAGTCTTGTAGGTTTGAGAATATTTTAATTAAACCCTCACATTTGAATGACAACTTGTGTTATTTCAACTATAATTGTACACCAAATATTTTAACTTGTTACATTTATGTGTTTTCTTGTTCTTTTTGCCATTATCTTTACCTATCTTGATTAGTATGTTCATTATGCTTATTTTAAGTTCTTGATACATCTCTCCTATCACCTTGAAATCTGATAATATTTATCTATTTTTGCTGTGTACATTTCAAAACTAAGTTATTAGGTAACAAAGGGCCATGATTATTATATGTTCCTGGTGGATTTATTTCTCAATATCAAGTGTCCTCCTTTCCCTTTTTAATACTTACCTATCTGAAATTCTGTTTTATCAGATATTATTTCTATTCCAGTTTGGGTTGCTCTTTCTTTGGAATTAATTTCTCTAAACTTTAATTCTTAAACTTTTTAATCAAAACATAGTTCACATTCAGGAAAGTGCGAAAACAATGTACAGCTCATTGAATTATCAAAATGTAACCACTACTCAGATAAAGAAAGTGGGTACCCCAGAGGTGCCCTTGTGCCCTCTCCTAACCACTTTCCTTCCTCTTCCCCACCAGTAAACACTACCCTAACTTCTAACACTATATTTTGGCTTTACCTGTAGTTATATTTTATATAAATGAAATCATGCATTACTTATTCTTTAGTGCCTGCTCTCTTTGACTTAACATTGTATTCATTTATATTGTTGTACTTAACCGTGGTTCATTAAGTTTCTTTGATGTATAGTGTTCCATTATATAACTAAACTAAAATTTATTATCAATTGTATTGTCAGTGTGAATTTGGATTGTTTCTAGTTGGGGCCTATTATTAATAATATTCTTATGAACATTCTTATACATATCTATGGACACAGTTTTCTATAAGTATATAACTGAGGAATGGAATTGTTAATGCATAAGATAAGTTTAAATGTATTATATTATGCCAAATTATCTTGGAGTATTTCTAATTTATATTTCCACCAGTGGTATTAGAGAGTTCTTGGTACTCCACATCTCTGTCACCTCTTGGAATCATGTCTTTTTAATTTAAGCAATTCTGGTATTTGTGTTGTGATTTCTTGCATCCCGAATTTATTATGAGAGTAAATAGTGTTTGTTCAAGTCTCTTTTCCATATTTCTAATGTTTTTGTTTGCTTTTTCTTATTAATTGGTAGGAGTTCTTAACATAACCTGGATACTATTTCCTTTTTAAATATGATACAAATATCTTCTGTATTATAACTTCCCTTTTCACTCTCTTAATGGTAGAAATTCTTAGTTTTAATATAGTCCAATTTATCCATCTTTTCCTCCATTGTTAATGCTTTTTGATTCTTGTTTAAGAAATCATTCCCTATCCCCAAAGTCATAAAGATATTCTCCTATATTATGTCTAGAAACTACTCTTTTGCCAGTATTGTTTAAATCTACAGTCTCCCTTAAATGATTTTTGTGTTTGGTGTGAGATGGGCCAAATATTTTCTTCTTCTTTTTATTTCTTCTAATGATAATTCAATTGACCGAGTACCATTCATTTAAAGAACCCTTCTTCCCACTGCCGTTTTAGTCAGTCTCTGGACACTCTATTCTTACACAATCTGTCTATCCTCTGTCTTAGTTAATGTAGGTATATGTCTTAAAAGCTGTTAGAACAAATACTCCCACTTGTATGATCTTCTGCAAAAAGAAAGCTATTCATGGCTCTTTTTATTTCCATATAAATTTAGAATCAGTTTGCCAATTTCTACCCCAAAATTAAAATTTTGACTGAGATAATATTAACTCTATAGGTCAATTTGGGGAGAATTGATATCTTTACAATTCTGAATCATTCGATACATGTTCATGGTATTTCCTTCCATTTATTTAGATAGTCTCTAATTTATATTTTTTCTGCATATGGGTCCTTTATATAGTCAATTACATTTATCCCTAGACATTTGATAGCTTTTTATACCATTATAAATAATAACTTCGATGGTAAAATGCTCACCTTCCATGCAGGAAACCCAGATTGGATTCCTGGACCATGTATCCAATAATAATAATAATAATACTTTGAAATATGTTATTATCTTATTATTTGTTGTTAGAAGCTAGAAATATGATTTATTTCCTATATTGTTTTTATTTCCAGCTGCCTTGCAGCCACTTATTAATTCAAAAAATATATCTATAGGTTACATTGGATTATTTACATGTATAATCAAGTCATCTATGGATAATGATAGCTTTACATTTTCCTTTCAAACATGTATACCGTTTATTTATTTCTTTTTCTTTCCACATGTCACCGGTTAAGACCTTCAATAAAATGTTTATTAGAGTGGTGATAGCAGGTGTCTCTGCCTTGATCCTTTATTTGTCATAATTTTTTTACCTATGCTATATCAGCTTAAGGAAGTTCCCCTCTATTCTCTGTTTGCTAAAAGTTTTTATCATAAACGAAGGTAGCATTTTATCAAATAATTGTTTGCTTTATTCCATTAATGTAGTGAATTTCTTTGATTAATTTTCTAATACAAACCAAATTTTCATTTTTGGAATAAACCAATTTGTACATCAGTTTTATAATTTTCAACTTTCCTATACCACTTGTTTAGATGTGTATCTTACTACCAACACCTAGATGTTTTTAATGCAGTCTGAAAGCTTCATTATAGACAATTTAGACATATTCCTGCTTTTCTTTAATTTGTAAACTATTATACTTTTTGTGAATTCCATAACTTTTCACTTTTCCTGACTTTTGTTGGATTAAGAGAATTTTCTTTGTTCCATTTTTGTTTATTCCTGTAATGTTTAGAAATTAGAAACCGTTCTTCTAATGATTCTTCTTCTAAGTGATTCGAAAAAAAAACACTTACTTAAATTTGTGTCATGTTTTTTACTTGTCTCCACTCCCTCATATATTCTCCCACCAGTTGGTATAACCTGAATTTTAGTCCAAGATTATTTTTAATTTTTCTTTATAATTAGTGCTTGCATAAATTTAGCAATGTTTTACTGCTCAGCATTATCTTGTAATGACAATCATAATGATTAAGATGGTAGCAAGCATTTATATAATGCTTGCCATGTAGCAAGCATTTTATGAAGTAGTTCAAAAGTATTAACTTATTTAATCCCCACAACAGCCCTATGCTGTAGATACTATTATTATTCCCTCTTTGAATATAAACTGAGGCAAAGCAATGTTACATGGTTTTCTTAGGAATGGACAAACCAGTTTTGGTTCTACCTAGATAGAGCCTCTATATTTAATATCTAAACTATTCTGCCTCATGTTTTTTTACAATGTTAAATTTTTTGTTGGAAAAGTTGTGGGTTTACCAAACGGTCATGCATAAAATACAGAATTCCAACCCCACCACAAACATCTTGCACCAGTGTGGAACATTTGTTACAATTGTTGATAGCACTGTCTTATAAATGTACTGTTTTTATAACAGTAGTTATAACTATTACAATTCATTAAAAATTATCAAAACAGTATTAACTATTGCCTACACTTTACATTAGATTTATTTTCCCCATATGCCTCCCTATTATTAACACCTTGCAACAGTGCCATACTCTTGTTATAATTCATTAAAGAACATACTTTTACTATTAACTATATTCTGTTTATAAAAGGGTTCACTGTGTTGTACAATCTTATATTTATCCTTCCATTTTTATTCTACTAACACCCTAAAATTTCCCCTTTAACTACGTTCAGCTATACAAGTCAGTGCTGTTAACTCCACTCACAATAATGTGCTACCATCACCACCATCCATTTCCAGATCTTTACCATCAGCCTATATGGAAAATCTGTACAAGTTAAGCATCAGCTCCATCTTCCCTAACCCCATATATCTCCTGGTAATGTGTATTCTAGACTAACTGCATGAGTTTGCCTATTATAATTATCTCATAACAGTGAAATCATGCAATATTTGTCCTTTTGTGTCTGGCTTATTTCACGCAATAATGTCCTCAAGTTTCATCCCTGTTGTTGCATGCATCAGGACTTCATTCCTTTTTACAGCAGAATCATATTCCCTTGTATCTATATACCACATTTTGTTTATCCATTCATTGATGAAACTTGGATGCTTCCAGTTTGGGGCAATTGTGAATAATGCTGCTGTGAACATTGGTGTAAAAGTATCTATTCAAGTCTGGGCTATTAGTTCTTTGGGGTACACAGCTAGTAGCATGATTGCAGGGTCATATGGCAATTCTATACTTAGCTTCTTGATGAACTGCTAAACTGTCTTCCATAGTGTCTACACCATTTTACAATCACCCCAGCAATGAATGAGTCTTCCTATTTCTCCACATCCTCTCCAACATTTGTAGTTTTCTGTTTTTTTAATAATGGATATTCTAGTAGATGTGAAATATTTCATTGTGGTTTTGATTTACATTTCCCTACTAGCTAGTGATTTTCTTTTCATGTGCTTTTTAGCCATTTGGATTTCTGCTTTGGGAAATGTCTTTTGAAGTTTTTTTGTCCATTTTTTAATGGAGTTGTATGTCTTTTTATTGTTGAGTTTAGGATTTCTTTATATTTTCTGGATATTGAGCTCTTATCAGATATGTACTTTCCAAATACTTTTTCCCATTGAGCAGGTTGTCTTTTCACTTTCTTGACAAAGTCTTTTGATGCACAGAAGTTTTTAATTTTGATAAGGTCCCCTTGATCTATTTTTTCTTTTATTGTTTGTGCTTTCAGTGTGAAGTCTAAGAAACCATTAACTACCACAAGACCTTGAAGTTGCTTCCCTACATTTTCTTCTAGGAGTTTCATAGTACTAGTTCTTATATTTAGGTCTTTGGTCCATTTTTAGTTAATTTTGTATAACGATAAGATAGGGGTCCTTGTTCATTCTTTTTCATATGGATATCCAGTTCTCCCAGCAGCATTTGTTGAAGAGACTGTTCTTTCCTAATTGAGTGGATTTGGCAGCTTTGTCAAATATCAGTTGGTCATAGAGGTAAGATCTATTTCTGAACTGTCAGTTCTATTCCATTGGTTAATATATCTATCTTTATGCCAGTACCATGCTAGTTTACCACTGTAGCACTGTAGTATACTTTAACATCAGGAAATGTAATCCCCCCAAGTTTGTTCTTCTTTTTCAAGATGCTTTTGGCTATTTTGGTCCCCTATCCTTCCAAATAATTTTAATAATTGGTTTTTCTATTTCTGTTCAGTAGGCTGTTGGAATTTTGATTAGGATTGCATTGAATTTGTAAATCAATTTGGGTAGAATTGACATCTTAATGATATTTAGGCTTCCTATCCATGAATACAGAATGTCCTTCCATTTATTTAGGTCTTCTTTGATTTCTTTTAGCAATATTTTGTAGTCTTCTGTGTACAATTCATTTACGTTCTTGGCTACGTTGATTCCTAGATGTTTTATTTTTTTAGTTCCTATTGTAAATGGAATTTTTCTTGATTTCCTCCTCAGATTGCTCATTACTAGTGTATAGAAGCACTGCTGACTGAGGATATTATTTATATTCTGGTTGTTCTTTCTCTGGTATGTCTTCTTTCCTCAGGTGTAGATTCTTTCATTTAATGAACATGATGCCTCATTTCAAAGTGCTGACTTTTCCCAAATATTTGGTCATTTGAGCTCATTTTTGAAACTTCCTATTAACTTACGATTTCTAATCTGTTTACTGTTACCTTCTTGCGGGGAATAGGCCAGTCAAGCTACTAAGGAAGGCACCGTACGTTAAGTAGACGGAGATTAAGATTTTTAAGCAAGTGATGTTTTTGAGGCACATATAAGGATAAACCTCTAAGTAAAGAAAGCAGGATATGGCTAGGGTAAGTCAGTCAGTAGTTCCCAAACTTTGCTACATATTATCATCACCTGGGAGCTTTTGTTGTTTTGACAGAAAAGCGAAATGTTTTATTTAGATAAAATGGCTTTTATTGTGATACTCATAAGCAAAGCGCAAATCAAGTCCTAGAAACCTTGAATTCACTTCCTAAACATAACTAAAATTGCTTATCCATTACCAATATGATGCCAAAAACGAAGTAGATATACCTTTCTTAATATGAGAAAACAACAAGGTAGGCCAGGTTCATATAACAAACAGTTCATGCTCAGTCAAGTCTCAGAAATTCCCAAATTTCTGGTTTGAATATGAAAGAAGGACCACATTTAGTTGGTGTAGGTGAGCAAGCCATGAACACAAAATCTGCCACTAAAAACAATTCAGCAGCAGGCCATTATGAATATGAGCCTATCGCAGTCAAATCCTCAACTGTGACCTGCAGGATGAACCATGGGGGCTCAGGAGTTATATCCAGCAACTTTAGAGTAAGGAAGCTCCAATGGAAGAAAAATAGCCAGCAGCATCACCCGGAAGCTTTTTAAAATTACAATGCTCAGCTCACACTCCATACTAATTAAATTAAACTTGTCTTGGAAAGAGAGACAGGCATCAGTTGTGCCAGGTATGGTAGGCAAGCTCTAATATCACCTACAAAGATCCCTCCTTTCTGATGTTTATGCCTTTATATAATTCCCTCCTCTTAAGTATGGGCTAGATTTATTGACTCACTTCTATTAAGCAGAATACAGCAGAAGTGCTAGAGTGTTTCTTCCAAGATTAAGTTATAAAACCCAGGGCTTCTGTCTTGCATACTCCCTTCCATTTTCTTTAATTGCTTGCCTTGGGAGAAGCCAGCTGCTGTGTAGTGAGGCGGTCCTGTGATAAACCCCTCTAGTGAGGGACTGAAGGCCTGCCAACATATGAGTAAGTTTGGAAACACATCCCTCACTCACCTAATGAGTCTGAGGCACACAGCTAAGCCACATCCAGCTTCCTGTCCTACAGAAGCTAAGATAATAAATGTTTTTGTTGTTTTAAGCTGCTAAATTTGAGGATGATTTATTAAGCAGGTGATTCCAATGTGTAACAAAGTTCAGGAGCCATTGAGCTAGGCAAATATATGATGTCACAGAAGTCTGGTCTCTTGAGTCCATAGGGAGGTCTGAAGCATAAACTGCACCAGAGACGTTGTATAGACAGAGGCAAAAGGACTAGACAGTTAGACATCAATCAGTGGCAGCAGCTGTCTGGGGGCGGTGGGGGGTGTGAGTGATTGTAGAAAGAAACAAAACCTTCCAAACATCCCCAGCTAGGCTATTGTCAGCCAGGACAAGTCTCCAGAAAAAAAGTACAGGTGTTGGTGGCTAGCAGACAATAAGTAGCAGTTGGGAATACGTGCACTGGCCTGGTAAATGGGTTTCAGTGGGACATCAAGAGCATCTTGACATAGGGTATACTTCAACCTCTTATAAAGTGAATGTGGAGAACATGAGGCAGAGTTCTGGATGAGATATGACAACAGAGGAGCAGGAATTTCCCTGTCACTCCTGACGTCATCAACCATCCCATGAATTTTCTCATTTGGCTTTGTGAATTAGTGCCTACGCTCATTGTTTCTTCTTGGGGATAGACATCTTTGTTCCTTACTGCCTTGCTCAAGAGGTGGGAATGGTGTGAAGGGTAGATTCTTATGGCTCTTCCTACAGTGGTACTCCAAATTATTTCCCTTTTGGTTTTCCTAGAGTCCCATCCTGCTCTTAGCATCTACTATTTCAGGGCTTGGAGCACCTTTAGGAGTAAACCATATTTTTTGTAGCAGTCTTTACTTGCACACATTTTGGACTTTGGTTTCCTTTTTCAATCCTCACCTGTCTACTTCTTATTCTTCTTGTGATATACTTAGTGTCTTGTCCATTCATCAAGGGTTCCCTTTTTGTTTTGCAGTCAGGTTATGGATTTTCATATTAATTTTATATCTTCATTTCAAAGGATTTAGGGATAGAAAGAGAGGCTGTAATTTGTGCTCAGTTCAACACATGGAACTAAATCTCTCTAAAATTTTACCAAACACTAAAGAATGCATGAAGAATTGTATTGCTACTAAAGAGCATTCACTCAAAAACAAAATTTTTGCATTTAAAATGTAAAGTTTAATATAAAACACTGTTTTGTTTTTTAAAAAGATGTTTTAAAGTTGGTTTTGAAAGTCTCCCTTTCAGTTTTACACTAGGTGCTGTGTCTCCTGCTGTTGTTGTCCCTTCCATGCTGTTTTTGCAAGAACATGGATATGGTGTTAAGAAAGGCATTCCAACCTTACTAGTAGCTGCTAGCAGTATAGACGACATTGTGGCTATCACTGGATTCAATGCATGCATGGGCATAGTCTTCTCCTCAGGTAAGCAAGACAATGCAACAGCCTCCATACCGTTCATAGCCTTTTCTGTTCCTTCTTTGAACAAGGTTTCAGGATTTTATTCTTAGCTTATTAATCAAGACTTTTAAATTTAACTTCTTTTTATCCTTCATAAAAATCCCATTCTAGACCAGGGAAGACATGTCAATAGGTTAAGAAATCACTACTTAAAGGGCATTACTTCATTTGAATAACTCCGTGTTTCAATTAATTTGATAACCTGTATTATCACTATCATCTCTTGTTGCTTTGGAATTTTATCAGCTTTCACTAGGAAATTTTGAGCTGCAGTATCATTAACACTAATAATGTTTAAGAAATGTTTTTGAAATGTACATGTTTGGCCTTCCTCATAAATAATCAGTTGCTATATTGTCGAGGCAACCTATGTAGAAAGCCTGGACAACTGTGTGCCTTTTTAGTTGTGGTGGGACAAGATCTTATACCAATTCTGACCCCCAAGGTGCTCTCTGGTCTTGAGTGTCACTCTGCAGAAATTGTGAAAGTAAGCATTTCTGCATTTAGTAATGCTTTAATTATATGCAATGACAGAAATTCAGTCTTTGTACTATTGAAGCAACAGATACTTTTTAATTTGAAAAGTGATATTATAGTTACTTTTAAAATCAATAAATATAAATAAGAAGGGAAAAAAGAAGGAAAAGATTTTTTAAAATGTATGCAATAATTGCACCCCCAGAAATAATTCTGAACCTTTTGATTTGAATCCTCTCAGCTTCTCTCATGCAGACTTCCTCTTCCTCTCTCTCTCTCCCTCCCTCCCCTTCTCCGACCATTAAATTCATTGAACATTGACTCTACTTTCTTGTAGCATGAGTTCTTCTGCCCTTAACTGTGTATCACATACATGTTTTCCTTGGTAAATATATTTCTATAGCATCATTTCTCCCCCTGACCCGTGGTATTCTGTTATTTGGCAGTACCATAATTACTTACCCCGCTGAAAATTGAAGGTGACTCCAATTTATACTTTTAAAATAATGCTTTGTTGAACATCTTATCACTAAATATTTTTTACCCAATCTTAATATTTCCTTACTCTTCAAAGTGGGTTTGTTGAGTTAAAAAGCACATATAATTGGGAGGTTTTTGAAATATATTGCCCCACTATTATGTCCTACCAAAGTGCATAAACTTGCCATTTTTCTTCACCTTCCTCAACAATAAGTATTTATCTTTTTATCTTTGTTAATTGACAGATGAAAAGTGGAATCTCTTTAAATGCAGTACTTTGATTACTAGTGATGTTCAACAAATGTTCATGTTTATTGACCACTGGCACTTTGGGATTTTTGTAAATAGCTTTTCTTGAGGTCTTTTGCCTATTTCCTGTAGATAAGTTCATCTAAATCAAATGCATTCATTGATTTGTCAATATTCTGTATAAAATTTAGAACACTAACCCTTTACTTTATATATTAATTTTCCCCATTTGTAATTGTAGTATCTCTCTCTCCCTCTCTCTTTCTCCCTTTTTCTTCCTCTCTCTTTCTGTCATTGGCCATTCAGAAGTCATACATTTTTATATTGTCAAATCTGGCAATCATTTCCTTCATTATTAGCATCAGCCATTCTTTCAAAAAAATTTTTGTCCACTTCCACTGTGCCAGCTACTGTATAAGTACCGAGGATAAAGAGAAAAACATTAGCATTGATTGAGAAATTGCTTGGTACTTGTTGAGTCCCATAACTCTTCCACTCATTTAATAGTCACATCAGTTTTAGGCTTATTTTACAGGTAAGGAATCTGAGGCACAGAGGTTAAGTAACTTTCTCAAAGTCACAGGATTTTTAAGTATAGGAATCAAGATGCCAATGCTGGCAATCTGACTCCAGACCCACATATTTAACCCAATTCTATACTGCCTCCCAAATCATCAAGACCAAGTGGCCCATATTCACAAGGAGCTTATATTAAACAAGTAATTACAAGTGTGATGAATATTGCAAAATTGAAGTACAGGATGCTATGGGAACACATTATAGGGGACCAAACCTAATTTGGAGAGGACCAAAGAAAGTGAAAAACCAAACCAAGTCCCAACCCTTGTACTTCCCCAAACAACCAACCAAACAAAAAGAAAGGAAAAGAATTCAACAAGTGGTGCTGCAATAATGGGATACTCACATGGAAAAAGAATGAACTGTGACCCCACCATACAACATACAAAAAAAAAAGGAAAAAAAAGCCAAGTACATGCTTAGAAAATCTTTTCCTACCGATGACTGTGTATACTGTCACTTAAAATTCTCAGGACTTTGAAATTTTGATTTTATGCATTGGTTATATAATATGATATATAGAGAGATCTAACTTTATTTTTAGCCAACTAGTTACCTAGCTCTTTCAACTCTGTTTTTGAACATTACATCTTTCTCCACTTATTGAAATGCCATCTTTAGCATATATGAATTCTTGTAAATATTGGTGGTGGTTTTTTCTTAATTTTTCACGGGAAATATGTATATTTTACATACTTTATTAAGTCAGATAAACAGAACAAATTGAACTTTTTTTTGGTGACTCAGAGTCAGTATTTTATTTAATTACTATAAGGAGCTACAAATGCAAATAAAATATATTGGAAACTCAGTTGACCCTTGGATATTCCTTGAATTAACCCTGAAATAATTTTTTTGATTATTTTTGTTTAACAGTGCTTTTTGTTTATAAAGCATTTGTTTCTTTTTCATAATAGAGCATCAGAGAAAGCATACTTATTGAGCCCTTACCAGGCATGTGCTCGATGCCAAAAGGGCTCCCTCGTCTGCCCTATTCATTCTTGTACTTCACTTGGCATTTTAGTCTGGATGTGTAAGGGGCATATTATTAGGCTTATTACTTTTTTGTTTCCTGGCCTATTTATACAATTGAACTTCTGAGTTATATATTATGTTAAATTATTTAAGAGTATTTGTTTAACTTATCAAATAGATACACATTTTCACATATGTGGTTGTTAGAGGTCCATTTTCACAAATTTCTGAAAATGCTTACTTAGCTTCATGAAATGCCTAGATTTGACTTTCTGGTGTGTAGGATATGTGAAAATATTTCTCAGTGAAATGTTTTCCTTATTGTGCGCCTTTACAGGTGATCTGCTTACTACTCTCCTAAACTCTTTGTGGGAAGTAATCCTTGGTGTGCTGCTAGGAGTGGTTTTGGGAATGTTTCTTCAATATTTTCCCAATAGAGATCAGGTAAATAGAAAATTTATTTGGTGGAAGTGTAGTGCTTAAAAATTTCTTTCAAAAATGTGAACTCTGAGAAGGTCCATGAAGTATTAAATTTAATATCAAAAACTCTTTTATCAAGTAGTCTGCAATACCTACTCTCTGAACCTCATGAATATAATTTATCCAGGTCAATGGCCTTGACTGAAATCTCTACTTCAGAAAAATGTACTTAACTCAGAGTACTCCCTTTCTACTCCACCCCACCCTTTTCTCTGCTGGCTTGTCTATTGACTCCTGACAATTATTACTAATATTTTTCCCCAAAACTTTTCCTCAAACATTTCTGAGGGGTAGAGGATTCCATTCATTTCTGCATATTTTCTAAGGTCCTGCCTTGTAGCTCCCCATTATCTAAATCATAGCTGACTTAAATTTGTTCCCATTCCCCTTTGACAAAGGCAACCTTATTAAATTTAACCCTTTCCTTCCCTAAAGACCACGACATTATTCCTGTGTTTCTATAAGTTCCACTGTGATTTCCCCATAACAATGGTTTCAGACTAAAGAAATAGAAGTTTCTAAGAATTCATTGGATTTGTTTTATGGAACTGAGGGTTATATGGCTCTCTTTCCTTTCTTCTTCACTTAATAGTGAAAGTATTATAACCATTCTACTGAACGTTATCGTGTACCAGAGATATGGCAGAGAATGAAACTTAATAATTGCAAAAAATGAAATAATAGTTGCAAATTTTGTTACTTGGTAGCAAGTAATATTTGGTGAGGAAGAAAGCCAAAATTTCAGACATTATTTAATATAACATTTAGAACCATGGCATCAAACGGGTCAAAAATAGATAATATCAAATCTCGTGTTGAATATTTAATGTAAATTAATCTCTAAATGTCTATCTAATTCTAGACAAAACTTGAATGGAAGAGGTCATCCCTTATTCTGGGTCTGTGTGTTACTGCCGTCTTAGGCAGCCACCGTGTGGGCTTGCATGGAGCGGGAGGACTGTGCACGCTACTGCTGACTTTCGTTGCAGGGCTAAAGTGGTCCAAAGAAAAGGTGAATATTTTCACTATGCCAGTTATTTAATAAAGATAAATTAACTGATTTTTTTACATATATAATGGACAATTAGGAAATCCTCCTGTTCTAATAGGAAGATGTTCCAGAATTTTATGTGTCCTCGAGGAAGTGTTATAAAACAGCTAAGTAAATAAAATGTATAGGAAAAGCACCTGGATATACATTAAAATGTAATTAGAAGTTGAGTAATCATACCAGATTTCTTTCTTTTATATTCACAAATTTCATGTTATATGATTTTATTACTTATTAAATTAATTTATTCATTAAAATTTTAGCTATATGATGAGTATATGAGAACATGTTCATAACATATTAAAACATGTTCGCACAAAGATTTATACAGGAATATTTATAGCAGCAATATTCATAATTGCCAAAAAGGTGGAAGAGTCCAAATGTCCATCAACTGGTGAATGGATAAACAAGTGGTATATCCAGTCAATGGGATATTATTCAGCCATGAAAAGGAACAAGGTACTGATACACGCTATAACTTGGATGAACCCTGAAAACATTATACTAAATGAAACAAGTCTGTCACAAAAGACCATGTATTGTATGATTTCAGTCAAATGAAAGTCCTGAAGAGAAATAGAGACAGAGGGACACAATGTAGATTAGTAGAAGGGGGTGGGAATGTGGAAGTAGGAGGTGCTAAGTAATGGGGTTTCTTTTTGAGGTGATGAAAATGTTCTAAAATTACTAAAAACCATTGCTTTGTACATTTTAAATGTGTGCATTATTTGATATGTGAGTTATATCTCAATAAAACTGCTAAATAAAGAAAGTTAGAACAATACAGAGGGAAAAAAGAAAACAACAATACAGAGGGCCACGTGTAGAATAGAATGTAAATGATTCTTTTATCCCCTAGCACTTCCAAATTTCAAACCCCCCTTCCCAGAATTTCTTCTAACCAGTCCTCAATTTTAGATCGTTTCCATTTTTTGTTATTACAAATAGTGCTTCCATGAACAGTTTTGTGTATGTGTCTTTTTGTGTACGTACAAATACTTCTGTAGGGATTCTTAGAAATTGAATTGCTAGGTTAAGAGAGGGTACATTTTTATTTTAATGGTTAGAAACAAATTATCACTTCAAAAGACTTCACCAACCAAACCATCACTAACACTGGATATTGTCACTATTTCTTTTCTTTTCTTTTTTACAATCTGCTGGGTTAGAATCTATATAGCATTGTTATTCTTTATTACAATTCTCTGATTACACGTGGAGTAAGCTTCACTTGAAATATTGCTTTAAATTTCTTATCCACATTCTTTGCTTATTATTTGCCTTTTTGATTCTACTGATTCTCTATATGTTTGGTTTATATATTCAAATATAGACTACTAATCCTTTGGTTTATATATTCAAATATAAAAGTATACTTTTATATTTGATTATACATACATAATTTTTGCTCATCTTCTGCTTTGTTTATGATAACTTATGTGTGGAAATAAAATTTCCTAAAATCAAATCTGTCAGTTTTTCCTTTTTGAAGGATTCATTATCTTGTTTGAGAAGGATTTCCTCAGTGGAGATTATAAACATTTTTCCATATTCTAAGACTTAGGTAGTTTTTGTTTATTTTGCTTTGTTTTTGCATTTAATTCTTTGATCTATCTTGAATTTATTTTTATGGATGTTCTGATATAAGGATGTATAAATACATCTCTAATAGACATATATATGCTTATATTTGCATGTGATATAGTTAAAAAATATACGTAGGTTCATTTCTGGAATATATTCTATCCTATTTATCCTATGTCAATACCATTCTATTTCAAAACACTGTATTTTTATTTTTTTAATCTAATATAGACATTTTGTCCCTCACTTTCTTATTTTCAAATATTTCTTGGCTGTTCCTGTCCATATTTGTTCTTAGATAAATTTTAAAATCAGCTTGAAAACTTTTTCCACAAAAATCATGTTGGCATTTTGTTTGGTATTACAATAAAAATCATAACCACAGTGGCTCAGCAGTTAGAGTTCTCTCCTGCCATGACAGAGACCTGGGTTCGGTTCCCGATGCCTGCCCATGCAAAATAATAAATAAATAAAAATAAAAGCTTAGTTATACATAAAATACAATTAGGTAAAAACTAGTAAAATATGTTTATATGATAAATGATATAAGACAGACTAGTTGGAATAGGTTTTAAAGATTAAAAAATAACAGAATAATACTGTATAAAGAAGGAGTAATATTTTTTCTTTGTGTATTTTTCTTTCCTTTTTTAAACCTTATTTTTTATAAATGGCAATCAGAAAGTCCAGTCATATGGTAATAGTTATGAAGCAAGGGACATCAATGTTTTATGTATCTTCTGTAAAACAAAAAGACAAGCTCATCCAAATTCCTAGACATGGGTCTCTGGTTGACTTTTGATGAACATACAGGAAGGGATTGGAATGATAACCTGAATTCTGTTATGTCAGTAGGGACAAATTGGGAAAATGGGACTGGGAAGAATTAGTTCTCAGAAAGGGATCTAAGCAAGCAAGCAAATAAGAATCTCATATACCTCTTTGGTTTAATTTTAAGGAAAAGTTAGCTTTGAAATTCTCCACATGAGATCCTCAGAAGCAGCCCTAACAGCTACGAGAATTTTTTTCCAGCAGTTTACAACTTATCAGGATTCACCTTCATGGGACTGGTACCAGCATGATTGTTAGTGGAGGTCTCCTCAACTCCCTTCTGAAAAGTCAAGATGTTTTCATGAGCTGGATATGTTAGCAGGCTTGATGTAGTTCTAAATCTGTAGTTCAAGTTTACCTTACAAACAAAAGCTAGAACTCTTACTGAGCATGTCAACTCTAACTGAGCATAGCAACTCTATCAGAGCACATCTGGAATTCCAAAGACCCATAATAAGTCACCTCACTTGTTCTGTGGCAAAATTATCAGATAGTATTATTTATTTTAAAACTTTGTGGGTTTCTGTTAGTCAAATTCTATGTCAATGTTTAATAGTAAAAGAATGAATCTACACCATTAATTTTTACTAATTAGGTTTTAACATTTCTTCTAAAAATAAAATATTACATTTTTAAAATAAGACTTTAAATTTCTGAATTACTTTTATGTGTCACAATAACTGTATTTCTTTTTCCTGTAGGTTAGAGTCCAAAAAATTATTGCAGGTACATGGAATATTTTTCAACCCCTGCTTTTTGGCTTGGTTGGAGCAGAAGTACCTGTTTCATCTCTTAGAGCAAATGCTATTGGTAAGAATAATTGGAGGCACAAAAATATATAATGTTTGAAAATCCTTAAGAAAACTATGAATATTCTTTACTTATTTACAGTATATGTTTAAGGGCTGCAAGGACCTTCTCTGGTAACTCATGTTGGTATAGTAACATATATTTGTTCTTCCTTTCCCCCTTTGTGTTCTTTGTTAGCAAAGACTGCCTAAGTGAGCTGAGGAAATGAAGATTTCTCTGAGCTGAAATATTAGATAGTATCAACACCTTTTTAATACTTAAATTTATGGTAAAAATTTAATCCGTTATCCCAGAATTGAATAAATGTCTTATTTTTCATGGTACCTCCACCATCATATAGTCTCTCGCACTTTACATAGAGGAAACCTTAACCATATTTGTGTTTTTATAATTATTTTTACTTTAAAAAATATAGATACACAGAGGTAAGAACCTTAAAACACTTTCAAAAGTTTTACAGTTCAGATCTCTAGAGCCAGAAAACGACTACTTCCCAAATATTTTATGTTTATGTTTGTTTTTATCTGTTGTAGGCATTTGTGTTGCTACTGTGAGTTTGGCATTATTGGTACGAATTTGTGCCACATTTTTCTTGATGTCTTTTGCTGGTTTTAGTCTTAAAGAGAAAATATTTATTGCTTTATCATGGATGCCCAAAGCTACAGTCCAGGTAAATATGTATTAGTTATTCTAATAGTTTAAGTTTTGATGATTTTTAAAAATTCTAAATGAAAAGTTATTCCCATCACAAAATGTGGACTATTAGCCTTACTTTTAAAATCTCTGGTTAATAATTATTCTTTAAAATTAATATAATCTTTGAAAATCAATTTTTAAAAGCAATTAAATTGAAACTGAAGAGTGTGCATTTAGTGCCAAATAGTTCCTAAACTTATAAAAATTATTTTTCTATTTTTTAAATTAAAATATGAATTTAAAGTAAATCTATAGATTAGAATTTCTATATTTTATTGAATATTGTAGAGCTAAATATGATTTTTAAGTAGAGCTACAATAATTATATATATATAATTATTATATATATTATATATATATAATATATATATAATTGGAGAAGTTGTAGGTTTATAGAAAAATCATGTATAAAATATGGAGTTGTCATATATCTCCCTATTATTAACATCTTGCATTAGCGTGGTACATTTGTTGCAATTCATGGAAGATCAACAATTTTTTTAAAAATATATCTTTCCTATCCCTGCCACCTACTCCACCATACCTATAGGAACATTTTCTTTGTGTTTAAATATACAAAGTAGCTGAAGCTTTACTTTGACTCTAAACAGTCATCAGCTTCACCATTCTAACCCTCTCTAGGAGCATGCGAACAAGGCTCTGCCTGAGATGGTATCTGCTTGTCTCCCAGTCTTACCTACTGATACTTATCTCCACAAAGGTGTCACGTTCCCTCGGCCAGGACACCTTCTCCCTATCCTCTTTGACTCATGAACACCTACTTCCCTTCAAATCTCAGCTCAAACATGAGTCACATTCTCCTTATAATGCTGACAGAACACCTAGTATTTCTCTTTTTACACACTTACCAGTGTTTTTCATTATACATTTATTTGTATGACTATTTGATTAATAATTGATTCCCTTCACAAGACAATATGGGAAGGAAAGGGACTGGTGCTCTTTTTTTCAGTATTGCCTCCTGTGCTGGTTTGAAAGGAAGTATGCCCCCTAAGAAAAGTCATGTTTTAATATAAATCCCATTTCATAAGGTAGAATAATCTCTACTCAATGCTGTATGTTTGAAACTAATGAGATCATCTCCCTGGTTGATGTGATTTAGTTAAGAATGGTTGTTAAACTGGATTAAGGGATGACATGTCTCCACCCATTTGAGTCGGT
>PVIY010031573.1:0-29792 GCA_004026745.1 Myrmecophaga tridactyla | reverse complement strand
GCCTCTTTTGTTGCTCAGATGTGGCCTCTCTCTCCAGCCAACATGATGAACAGTCTCACCACCCTCCCCCTCTCTGCGTGGGACATGACTCCCAGGGGTGTGGACCTTCCTGGCAACGTGGGACAGAGATCCTGGAATGAGCTGAGACTCAGCATCAAGGGACTGAGAAAAACCCTAGAATGAGCTGAGAATTAACATCAAGGGATTGAGAGAACCTTCTTGAACAAAGGGGGAAGAGTGAAGTGAGACTAAGTGTCAATGGCTGAGAGATTCCAAACAGAGTTGAGAGGTTATCCTGGAGGTTATTCTTATGCATTAAGTAGATATCACCTTGTTGTTCAAGATGTAGCAGAGAGGCTGGAGGGAACTGCTTGAAAATGTAGAGCTGTGTTCCAGTAGCCATGTTTCTTGGTGATGATTGAACAATGATATAGCTTTCACAATGAGACTCTGTGAATGTGAAAACCTTGTGTCTTATGCTCCTTTTAGCTACTATATCAACAGAAGAGTAGAACATATGGAATAAAAATAAATAATGGGGGAACAAATGTTAAAATAAATTCAGCTTGAAATGCTAGTGGTAAATGAAAGCGAGGGGTAAGGGGTATGGTATGTATAATGTTTATTTTCTATTATCATTTTATTTCTTTTTCTGTTGTCTTTTTATTTCTTTTTCTAAATCGATGCAAATGTTCTAAGAAATGATGAATATGCAACTATGTGATAATATTAAGAATTACTGATTGTATATGTAGAATGGAATGATATCTTATTGTTCTTTTGTTATTTTTTTAATTAATAAAAAAAAGTTTATAAAAAAAAAGAAAGTAAAAAGACAGCCTACACAATGGGAGACAATATTTGGAAATGACACATCAGATAAAGGTCTAGTATCCAGAATTTATAAAGAGATTGTTCAACTCAACAACAAAAGACAGACAATCCAATTACAAAATGGGCAAAAGACTTGAACAGACACTTCTAAGAAGAGGAAATACAAATGGCCAAAAGACACATGAAGAGATGTTCAACTTCCCTGGCTATTAGGGATATGCAGATCAAAACCACAATTAGATATCATCTCACACCCACCAGAATGGCCATTATCAATAAAACAGAAAATGACAAGTGCTGGAGAGGATGTGGAGATAGAGGCACACTTATCCATTGTTGGTGGGAATGTCAAATGGTGCAACTGCTGTGGAAGGCAGTTTGGCAGTTTCTCAAAAAGCTAAATATAGAATTGCCATATGACCCGGAATACCATTGCTAGGTATGTACTCAAAGGACATAAGGGCAAGGACACAAATGGACATTTGCACACCAATGTTTATAGCAGCATTATTTACAATTTACAAAGAGATGGAAACAGCCAAAATGTCCACCAACAGAAAAGTGGCTAAACAAACTGTGGTATATACATACAATGGAATATTAGGCAGCTGTAAGACAGAATAAAGTTATGAAGTATGTAACAACATGGATGGACCTTGAGAACATTATGCTGAGTGAGACTAACCAAAAACAAAAGGACAAATACTGTATGGTCTCACTGATATGAACTGACATTAGTGAATAAACTTGAAATATTTTGTTGATAACACAGACCATCAGAAGATAGAAACAGGGTAAGATATTGGGTAATTGGAGCTGAAGAGATTCAGAATGTAAAATGAATGAATGTAGAAACTCAGAAATGGACAGTACAATGCTACCTAACTGTGATACAATAATGTTAGAACACTGAATGAAGCTGAATGTGAGAATGATAGAGGGAGGAGGGCTGGGGGCATACATGAAATCAGAAAGAAAGGTAGATGATAAAGATTGAGATGGTATAACCTAGGAATGCCTAGAGTGTATAATGATAGTGACTAAATTCACAAATTTTAAAGACGTTTTTGCATGAGGAAGAATGAAGGAATGTCATTACTGCAGGGTGCTGAAAATAGATGGTAATTAATATTTTAAAATTTCAACTTATGTGTGAGACTAAAGCAAAAAATGTTTATTTGGCACAAAATTTATATTTTGACTAGTGCATTTCCTAATATAACTTATGTAGACAGCTTAATTGAACACCATAAGTACATGGAACCTTGAGTAGGACATAAGATTTTGTTGGTTTGTCCAGAGTGATGCCCCAATGAATCCCAGAGTGATTTGATCAGTGTGTGGAAAAGTATTTGCAAAGTCCCCTTTGGGAAATGGTGAGAACGAGGGAAAATTCAACTTCCCCAAGTTGAATTCTTGATATTCTCACAAGCAGTGTAGACAACCAAAGCTATAGGCTGGGCCCCCAATCTTGGGGTTTGTTCATATGAAACTTAACCCTGCAAAGGATAGGTCAGGCCTATTTAAAATTAGACCTAAGAGTCACCCCCAAGAGAGCCTCTTTTGTTGCTCAGATGTGGCCTCTCTCTCCAGCCAACACAACAAGCAAACTCACCACCCTCCCCTTGTCTATATGGGACATTACTTCCAGGGGTGTGGACCTTCCTGGCAATGTGGGCCAGAAATCCTAGAATGAGCAGCGACTCAGCATCAATGGATTGAGAAATCCTTCTCGACCAAAAGGGGAAAGAGTGAAATGAGACAATGGCTAAGAGATTCCAAACAGAGTCAAGAGGTTATCCTGGAGGTTATTCTTACGCATTAAGTAGATATCACCTTGTTATTCAAGATGTAATGGAGAGGCTGGAGGGAACTGCCTGAAAGTGTAGAGCTGTGTTCCAGTAGCCATGTTTCTTGATGATGATTGAATAATGATATAGCTTTCACAAGGTGACTGTGTGATTGTGGAAACATTGTGTCTGATGCTCCTTTTACCTACCTTGTCAACAGATGAGCAAAACATAAGGAATAAAAATAAATAATAGGGGGAAAAATAGACCCCCAGCTCAACTGAACCTCCAATAAAAACTGTAGTTACTAGTTTTTGCCCTGGCACAGAGAAGGCAGGGCTGATGGAAACCAACAACAACAACAGAGGTGTTTGGATTGGACAGAGCAAAATACTTGAAAAGGTCTGGACCCTAAAAGAAGGGGGGGGCACAAAGGACCTGGAGATACATAGAGCAACTTACCAACTTAAGCTCTTGATTAACAAACCCAAGGAATGGGGGGTCTTGCTCTGAAAAGGACTTTTTTCCCACAGCTGCAAGAATTCTCAGGCTCCAACTGTCCCAGGCAAGGGCAGAATGAAGCTTGTCTGAGAGACAAAGAGGCTGGTCAGGTGAAAGGAGGTAACTCCCTTGAGGCTGTGTCTTCCCCAGGAGAGAGGTGGGGCCCAACTCAGGTGGAATTTCTCCCTCAAGGAATTCAGACTCCAGGAACTAGAAAACTGAAGCAATTAAAGCCAACATGTAACCTCTCCTCTGTCTCAACCACACTCCCAACAGGAAGATTCTGCTGAAGTTAAAGGTCTCCCATCACTTTATGCTGTTAGGACCCACAGGCAGACAAGTACCACACACTTTGCAGGGTAGGAAAAACACAGTCTAGAGGCTTCATAGAAATTCTGTCAACCTGCTGGGCCTCACCCTCAGGGTAAACTAATGCAGGTGACTCTCCTCCTGAGAGGAGGCCAGTCTGGCCTCAGAAAATCTGACTGGAGTCTATAATACTAAGTAGACTCTCCTGAGGAGAAAAAAAAAGGGCACCACAGAGGCAGCGGCAGGGCAACAAGAACTGAAAAATTCTGATCCATTAAACAAAACCTATGCTAGAGGTCTAGAATAAGCCAAACTGAGTGTTAAAGAACAGATAGAGAACAAAGTCATCCAGCAAGATAATCCTAGGTAAAAGAGTGAAAATAATCTCCAGAATAAGCTAATTAAGGAAATTAAATGTTTAGATGCTAGTAAAAAATAACGAATCATACTAGGAAAATTGAAGATATGACCCAGTCAAAGGAATACATGAGAAATTCAAATGAGATACAGGAGTTGAAACAATTAATTCAGGATGTTCAAACAGAAATGGAAAATCTCATCAAAAAGCAAATCAACAAATTGAGGGAGGATATAAAGAAGGCAACAGGCAGACAAAAAGAAGAAATCCAAAGTCTGAAAAAACAAAGCACAGAACTTATAGGACTCCATTGGAGTCATCAGCTTCACAGCCTGCCCTATGGATTTTGGACTATATGTTCCCATGGTTATGTGAGACACTATTATAAATTTTATATCTACAGGTATTTTCTGCTGATTCTGTTTCTCTAGAGAATCCTAGGTAACACAGTTTAGTACTAGGTGTGGTTCTTAAGAAACCGAGTCTTAAAAATGGGTTTTTACTATTGTTTTTCTATTCTGGCTGGACTCAAAGGCACTAAGGACTGATTCCCATAAATAGAATGATACTGCCAATCCATGGAGTGAGTGGGCAAAAGAAAAGAGATAGTCAAAATTTCACCATTGGATTCTTCTAATGTTTCACTTGCACGAAGCCAGGCTCTGGGGGATAATGTCTTTGACACCTTTATGGAGTTCTGTGGAAATAGGAGGTATAGAGATGTTGGCTGGTTGTTTTTAGATACACTAATATACGTTAATGAGTAAAAGGAATGGGCTTAAGACTTCAAATTAGAAGCTTATGTGCCATTTGACAGATGTAAATGTTTCTATGAGTGTCCTGAAGGAAAATCTTATTTTGAGATTTCTGAAAATCAGATTCAGAGTCTTATTGTTAAAGTAGCAACTTTATAGCATAAACTGAAATCTCAATTTTGCATGGTGTCTGCTGTTAAACTGAGGGCATTGATTGGAAAAGAGTGGGACCCTGAAAAATGGGATGGTGACATATGGATTGATAATGATGTTGGTGGAGAGGTTGAAACTCTAGGTCATGCTAAGTCTTACTTAGATAACCCTGTAATAGTCTGCCCTGAGGACATAGCTGCCCCACCTCCAGCCTGCCTTGAGGGACTGGCCATGCAACCTCCTCCTGAAGGGATTAGCCCTTGAGTGATTAATCCTGTTTCACCAGATGGAACTGCAAATGAAGGCCCTGAAGCAAATGGCTTGGAAGATACTTCTAATTCTTTTCATGATCCACCCCACCAACTCTCATTTCTTCCAGACCTATGGATAGACTAATGTACCAACAGGAACCAAAAGATGAGGAAAAATGTATCACCCATGAGGAGGTACATTATACTTCAAAAGAACTGTGTGAGTTTTCCAATTTATATAGACAGAAGTCAGGGGAATATGTGTGACAATGGATTTTAAGGGTGTGGGATAATGGTGGGAGAAATATAAAGTTGGATCAGGCTGAATTTATTGATATGGGCCCACAAAGCAGACATTCTGTATTCAATGTTATGTCTTGAGGTATTAGAAAAGGCATTAACAGTTTGTTTGGATGGTTGGCTGAAATGTGGATCAATAGGTGGCCGACATTATCTGAAGCTAAAATGCCCGAACTTCCCTGGTATAATGTAGATGAGGGCATCCAACGACTTAGAGAGATTGGAATGTTAGAATGGATTTATCATGCAAAGCCTGCTCTTACACCCCAGGAATGTCCAGAGGATGCAACTTTTACCAGAACAGTGAGAAATAAATTTGTGGGACTAGCGCCATCATCCCTGAAGAGCTCTGTGGCTGCACTTCTCTGTAGGTCAGATATTACTGTGGGAACACCTGTCACTGAGCTGGAATCCTTAAACACAATGGGCATGACTGGAACCCGAGTTGGCAGAAGCCAAGTGGCAGCACTTAATCACCAAAGACAACGTGGATGTGGCTATCATAATAGACAGCAGACTCAAACCAGGAGTGAAGTAATCTGATGTGCAGAGATTTGTGGCATTGGCTAGTAGATCATGGGGTACCTAGATCTACAACAGATGGGCAGTCTACTAAATTCTTGTTTGAGCTGTATAAACAAAAGTGTTCTAGGTCAAGTGAACAGAAGTTTAACTTGAATTCCAAAAACACAGAGTCATGGCCCCTTAATCAGCTTCCAGACATGAGACAGTTTACAGACCCAGAACCTCTTGAATGAGCGGGATGCCAGGTCTCTTTCAGGGAGGACCCTGTTCCACTGCCACAAATTTATACACTTAATCTTCCTCCAAGCCTTCCCCAAGGAGACTGACAGCCTTTTACAAGGGTAACTGTGCACTGGGGAAAAGGAAATGATCGATATTTGGGGGATTATTAAACACTGGTTCAGAAGTGACATTAATTCCAGGGGAATTAATGACTTTGGCCCACCTGTCAGAGTGAGAAGTTGTGGAGGTCAGGAAATTGATGGAGGTTTAGCTCAGGTCCACCTCACAATGGGACCAGTGCATCCTTGGAAGCATTTTGCAAGTTCCTCAGTTCCAGAATGCATAATTGGAATGGACATACTGAGCAACTGGCAAAATCCCCACATTGGATCTCTAGCTCATGGAGTGAGGGCTATTATGGTAGGAAAGGTCACATGAATCCAGTAGAACTGCCTCTGATGGCAAAATAGTAAATCAAAAGCAATACCAGATTCCTGGAGAGATTGCAGGGATTACTGCCACTCTTAAGGACTCAAAGGATGCAGGGGTGGTGATTCCCACCACATCCCCATTCAACTCTCCTATCTGGCCAGTGCAGAAAACAGTTGGGTCTTGGAGGATGACAGTGGATTATTGTAAGTTCAACCAGGTGGTAACTCCAATTGCAATTGCTTTGCCAGGGCTGGTATCATTGCTTGAGCAAATCAACACATTGCCTAGTACCAGGTATGCAGCTATTGATCTGGCAAATGCTCTTTCCTCAATAGCTGTCAGTAAAGACCACCAGAAACAGTTTGCATTCAGCTGGCAAGGCCAGCAGTATGCCCACCCTGCCCTTCCTCAGGGATATATCAACTCTCCAGCCCTATGTCACAGTTTTTCTGCAGGAAAGTTGATCATTTCTCCTTCCCACAAGACATCACTCTGGTCCAATATACTGATGATATCATGCTGATTGGACATGGTGAGCAAGAAGTAGCAGCTATTTTGGACTTATTAGTACAGCACTTGCATGTCAGGGTTTAGGAGATAAATCCAACAAAAGTACAGGGAACTTCCACTTCAGTGATGTGTCCAGTTGTGTGAGGAATGTCGAGATATCTATTTTTTTAACATTTTATTGTATAATATAACATATATACAAAGCAAAGAAAGAAAAAAGCAACAGCTTTCAAAGCACTCTTAAACAAGTAGTTGCAGGACAGATTCCAGAGTTTGTCATGGTCTATCATACCATCATGTCATTTTTTTCCTTCTAGCTGCTCCAGAACATAGGAGGCTAGAAGCAGTAAATACTTTTTATCAACACAATTCACATTTTTTCTTTTTTCTGAATAGTAAAATATGGAAAAAAAGTAATAAATTTAAAAGCACAGCTTGACTATTAGTTTTAGAATAGATTTCAGAGTTTGGTATGTTGCAGTCCACAATTTTAGGTTTTTACTTCTAGCTGCTCTAAGATACTGGAGATTAAAAGAAATACCAATATAATGATTCAGCAATCATGGTCATTTGTTAAACCCGACCTTCTCTGTATAACTCCACCATTACCTTTGATCTTTCTATCTCACTCTATAGGGGTGTTCTAGTTTGCTAGCTGCTGGAATGCAATATACCAGAAATGGAATGCCTTTTAAAGGGGGGAATTTAATGAGTTACTAGTTTACAGTTCTAAGGCCGAGAAAATGTCCCAATTACAGCAAGTCTATAGAAATGTCCAATCAAAGGCATCAAGGGAAAGATACCTTGGTTCAAGAAGGCCGATGAAGTTCAGGGTTTCTCTCTCATCTGGAAAGGCACATGGTGAACACAGTCAGGGCTTCTCTCTCAGCTGGAAGGGCACATGGCAAACACAGCATCATCTGCTAGCATCTTCTCCTGGCTTCCTGTTTCGTGAAGCTCCCCGGGAGGCATTTTCCTTCTTCATCTCCAAAGGTCGCTGGCTGGTGGACTCTGCATCTCATGGTCACATAGTTCTGCTCTCTCTCTCTAAATCTCCCATTCTCCAAAATGTTTCCTCTTTTATAGGACTTCAGAAACTAATCAAGACCAACTCAAATGGGTGGAGACATGCCATCCCCTAATCCAGTTTAACAACCATTCTTAACTAAATCACATCAACCAGGGAGATGATCTCATTAGTTTCAAACATACAGCATTGAGTAGAGATTATTCTACCTTTATGAAATGGGATTTATATTAAAACATGACTTTTCTTAGGGGGCATACTTCCTTTCAAACCAGCACAAGGGGTATTTGGGGTAGGTCCATTTTAACTTTCTCATGTTGGAAGGGCTGGTCAATAGTATGGGGAAGGGAGATGGAAATAAGTGATTCTCTTGAAAGACTGGGTCTTCTAGGTTTCAGGACTTATCTGCTCCAGTGACCCATCTGGAGGTTGTAGATTCTGAAAAATTACCCTAGTGCATGGAAACTTTGTAGAATCTTATATTTTTCCCCAGGTGTTCTCTAGGATTGGCTGGAATGGTTTTTGATGGGGGGGTTGGCAAGTTTTGATAGGTAGTGTGGACTAACTGAAGGTTGCATAAGTGTCCTCCTTGACTCTATCTGAAATCTTCTAGCCACTGATACTTCAGTAGTTATACTTCTTTTCCCCCCTTTTGGCTAGGATGGCATTTTTTAATTCCATGGTGCCATGCTGGTCTCATCCCAGGGCATCATCTCCCATGCTGCCAGGGAGAATTTCACCCCTGGATGTAGCAGGGAGGGCAATGATTTTCCTTGCAGAGTTGGGCTTAGAGAGAGTCCACACCTGAGCAACAGAAGACGTCCTCCAGAAGTAGCCCAAGCAAACCTATAGGTGGGCTAAGCTTCTCCACTACATGCATAAGCTTCACAAGAGTAACCTCGAATACACCCTCTCCCCCTGTCTACGTGGGACATGACTCCCAGAGGTGTGGATCTTCCTGGCAACATGGGACAGAAATCCTAGAATGAGCTGATACCCAGCATCAAGGGATTGAGAAAAACTTCTTGACGAAAAGGGGGAAGAGTGAAATGAGACAAAGTGTCAATGGCTGAGAGATTCCAAACAGAGTTGAGAGGTTATCCTGGAGGTTATTCTTATGCATTAAGTAGATATCACCTTGTTATTCAAGATGTAATGGAGAGGCTGGAGGGAATTGCCTGAAAATGTAGAGCTGTGTTCCAGTAGCCATGTTTCTTGATGATGATTGAATAATGATATAGCTTTCACAAGGTGACTGTGTGATTGTGGAAACATTGTGTCTGATGCTCCTTTTACCTACCTTGTCAACAGATGAGTAGAACATATGGAATAAAAATAAATAATAGGGGGAACAAATGTTAAAATAAATTTAGTTTGAAATGCTAGTGATCAATGAAAGGGAGGGGTAAGGGGTATGGTATGTAATTTTTTTCTTTTTCTGTTTTTGTTTTGTTTTATTTCTCTGTTGTCTTTTTATTTCTTTTTCTGAATTAATGCAAATGTTCTAAGAAATGATCATGATGAGGAATATGCAACTATGTGATGATATTGTAAATTACTGATTATATATGTAGAACAGAATGAGCATATATTAAGGATGTTTGCATTTCTTTCTTGTAATTTTTTTAATTAATAAAAAAATTATAAAAAGAGAAAAGAGTAACCTCAGATAAAGAGCTTGGCCTATTGATTTGGGTGTCCCTAATGTTTGACACAGTAACCATCATTCACCAATCTACTTCTTCAGCCACCTGCATTCATTAGGCATCCTGTATAATGCCCAAAGTCCACAGTCCAGCACTCTCAATTTTAGATAATTTTATTTTTCCCATGAGAAAGATAACCAATAAATACACCCTCACCAAATAGGATATCTAAACCCCCCCTTATCACTTGTCCCTCCCCACATTATTTAACCCTATTGTTGCTGTGATATTGCTGATGTTTTCCTATTAATCATAGCCCATAGCATGCAATAGCAGTTTTCCCCCTGTACCCTGGACTTAAACACTTTTTATACGGGAATCATACCTTTGAGTAGTTCTTGCAATAATTTATTTATATTTCTAGTACTAATCAATGGGACAGACATGTCTATACAACCCCTTTGAGAACCACCTTCACTTCTATCTATTCCCTTGCATTTGAATTCAATGTCATTAGCTAACCATTCATCCATCCCTAGCTTCTCTGTATCTCTAAGACTCCTGTATTCTGTATTATATGCCTCCAATTTATCTTCAGCATGATCATAAAAGTGGAGTCATACAGTATCTATCCTTTTGTGTCTCGCTTAATTCACTCAGCATTATGTCCTCAAGGTTCATCCATCTTGTCATGTGCTTCAGGATGTCATTTCATCTTAGTGCTGCATAATATTCTATCATATGTATATACCACATTGTGTTAACCCACTCATCTGTTAAATAGACATTTGGATTGTTTTCATCTTTTGATGATCATGAATAATGCTGCTATGAATATCAGTGTGAACATATCTGTTTTTGTCACTGCTTTCAGCTCTTCTGAGTACATACCAAGTAGTGCTATTGCTGGGTCATAGGGCAACTTGATAATTAGTTTCCTAAGGAACCACCAAACTGTCTTCCATAGCAGAGGTACAATTATATATTCCCACCAGCAGTACCTAAGTGTCCCATTCTCTAGATCTTCTCCATTTATATCTTCCTGTTGGTTTGAGAGCAGCAATTCTTTTAAGTGTGAGGTACTATCTCATTTTAGCCTTGATCTGCATTTCCTTTATACCTAATGAAAATGAGAATCTCTTCATGTGTGTGTGGTTTTTTTCTTTGTCTTGGGCAGGTACTAGAAATCATAGCTGGGTCTCCAGCGTGGCAGGCAAGAATCCTGCCACTGAGCCACCATTGCATGCACCTCTTTATGTGCTTTCAAGCCATTTGTATTTGCTCTTCAGAAAAAAAAAAGCCTATTCATATCTTTGGCCCATTTTATAATTGGGTTGTTTGTTCTTTTGCTGTTGAGTTGTATGATTTCTTTATGTATACAGGATATCAAACCTTTGTCTGATCTGTGATTTCCAAATATTTTCTCCCATTGAATAGCTACCTCTTCACCTTTTTGACAAAGTCTTTTGAAGTGCAGAAGCATTGGTATTTGAGGCATTCCCATTTATCTATTTTGTCTTTTGCTGCTTGTGCTTTGGGTGTAAAGTTTAGGAAGTTGCCTCCTATTAATAGATCTTGAAGATGTTTCCCTACATTTTCTTACAGAAGCTTTCTGGTGCTAGTTCTTATATTTAGGTGTTTGATCCACTTTGAGATAGTTTTTGTATAGGGTATAAGGTAAGAGTCTTCTTTCATTCGTTTGGCTATTGATATCCAGGTCTTCCGTGCCTAATTATAGAAAAGACTATTTTGTCCCAGTTCAGAGGGTTTGGGGGCCTTGAAAAAATCAGTTGACCATAGATTGGGTGATCCATTTCTGCACTCTTGCTTCAATTCCATTGGTCAGTGCTTCTATCTTTGTGCCAGTACCATGCTGTTTTGACCACTGTGGCTTTATAATAAGTTGTAAAATCAGAAAGTGTTAATTATCCTACTTTGTTCTTCTTTTTTAGGATGCATTTAGCTATTTGGGGTCTCTTTCCCTTCCAGATAAATTTGGTCACTAGCTATTCCAAGTCTTCAAAGTAGGTTTTTGGAATTTTGATTGAATCTGTAGATTCAATCTGCATTGAATCTATAGATCAATTGGAGTCGATTTTACATCTTAATTTTATTTAACCTTTCTAGCCATGAGCAGGGAATATTTCCCACCTATTTAGATCTTTGATTTCTTTTGGCAGTGTTATGTAGTTTTCTATGTACAGTGCTTTACATTCCTAGCTATGTTCATTCCTAGGTACTTGATTCTTTTAGTTGCTGTTTTGAATGGAATTTTTCTTAACTGATTCATCAGTTAGGTCACTATTTGTATATAGAAACATTACTCATTTTTCACATTAATTTCATATCCCACCACATTGCTGAATTTGTTTATTAGCCCAAGTAACTTTGTTGTAGATGTCTCTGGATTTTCTAAGTATAGTGTCATGTCAGCTGCAAATAATGAAAGTTTTACTTCTTCCTTTCCAATTTCTATGCCTTTTATTTCTTTTTCCTGCATGATTGCTCTAGCTAGAACTTTTAGTATAATGTTGAATAATAGTGGTGACAGAGTGCTTCCTTGTCTCATTTCCAATCTTAAGAGGAAAGTTTTCAATTTCTCTCCATTGAGTACGATGCTGGCTATTGATTTTTCATATATGCTCTTTATCATATTGAGGAAGTTACCTGTGATTCCTTTTCTTTGAAGTGTTTTTATCAGAAAAGGATGTTGAATTTTGTAGAATGCTTTTTCAACATCAATCAAGATGATCATTTGGTTTTCCCTTTTGATTTGTTAATGTGCTCTATTCCATTAATTGATTTTCTTGTGTTGATCCATCATATATTCTTGGTATAAACCCCACGTGGTCATGGTGTATAATTCTTTTAATGTGCTGTTGGATTCAATATTTTAAACAAAATATTGAATCCAACAAAATGAGAATTTTTGCATCTATGTTCGTTAGGGAGATTGGCCTGTAGTTTTCCTTTCTTATAGCATCTTTACCCGATTTTGGTATTAGAATGATACTAGCTTCATAAAATTAGTTCGGTAGTGTTCCTTTTCCAGCAATTTTTTGGAAAAATTTGAGCAGGATTGGAAGTTAGTTCTTTGTTGAATGTTTGATAAAATTCCCCTGTGAAGCCATCTGTCCCTGGGCTTTTCTTTGTAGGAAAATTTTTGATGACTGATTAAATCTCTTTACTAGTGATTAGTTCTCCCTGAGTCAGTGTAGCTTGTTTGTGTGTTTCCAAGAATTTGTCCATTTCATCTATGTTGTCTGGTTTGTTGGCATTTAGTAGTAGTTCATAGTATCCTCTTATGATTTTTTTTCTTCAGGGTCTGTAGGAACACAGCCCTTCTCATTTTCTGATTTTGTTTATTCTCATCCTCTCACTTTTTTTCTTTGTCAGTCTTGCTAGTGGCTCATCAATTTTATTGATTTTCTCGAAAACCAATTTTTGGTTTTTTCGATTCTTTATATTGTTCTTTTATTCTTCCATTCATTTAACTCTCCTTTAATCTTTGTTATTTCTCTTCTTCTATTTGCCTTAGGATTTGTTTGCTGTTCTTTCTCAAGTTCCCCCAGGTGAGCAGTTAAGTCCTTGATTTTTGCTCTTTCGAGTTTTTTAATATAGGCATTTAGGGCAATAAATTTTCCTCTCAGCACAGCCTTCATCAATAAATTCTGATGATAGCTACCAATTTATCTAGTGATTTCTTCTTTGACCCACTGATTGTTTAAGGTTGTTTTATTTAATCTCCATATAGTTGTGAAAGTTGCTATTCTTTAGTGGTTATTGATATTCACCTTCATTCCATTATGATCAGTGAAGATGCTTTGTATAGTTTCAACGTTTTTAATGTATATAGACCTGTCTTGTGTCCCAGTGTATGATCTATCCTGGAGAATATACTATGAGCACTAGTGAAGAGTATATGCTGGTGATTTGGGGTATAATGACATATATATGCCTGTTAGGTCTAATTCATTTATCAAGTTAACTCATCTATTTCCTTATTGATCTTCTGACTGATTGTTCTATCTGTAGAGGATAGTGGTGTACTGAAGTCTCCTACTATTATTGTTGAAGCATCTATCACTCTCTTCAGTTTTGCCAATGTCTGGCTCATGTACTTTGGATCCCTTGATTGGGAGCATAAACATTTATGATTGTTATTTCTTCTTGTCTCATTTAATAGTATATAATGTCTTTCCTTGTCATTTATGATTTCTTCACATTTAAAGTCTATTTTATCTGATGTTAGTTATAGCTACTCCTGGTTTCTTTTGGTTACAACTCGCACAGAACACCTTTTTCCATCCTTTCACTTTTGTTCTATTTGTACACTTGTGTGTAAGATGAGTCTCTTGTAAGCAGCATATAGCTGGGTTATATTTCTTAATCCATTCTGCCAATCTGTACCTTTTAATTGTTAAGTTTAGTCGATTAACATTCAAAGTTATTACTGAAAATGTGTTTCTTGAGTCTACCATCTTATCATTTGGATTTTATTTGTCAGATCCATATGTTCTTTTTCCTCTTTCTATTCTTATCCTTTCTGTTACCCTTAATAGTAATCTTCAAATCTGTGCCCTCTTCCATACCTCCCTCTCCTATCTTTTTTTCAACTGGCAGAACTCCTTTAACATTTCTTGTATGGCTGGTCTCTTGATGACAATTTTTTCAGAATTTATTTTTCTGTGAAAACTTTAATTTCCCCTTAAGTTTTGATGGACAATTTAACTGGGTACAGAATCTTGACTGGAAATGTTTCTCTTTCATGATCTTCAACATATTATACCACTGCCTTCTTGCCTCCATAGTGCCAGTTGAGTAGTCTGAACTCAGTTTCATGTGGTTTACCCTTGTATATAGTAGATTGTCTTTCTCTTGCCACTTTCAGGATTTTCTGCTTCTTTTCAACATTTTATAGGCTGATTAGTATTTGTCTTGGGGAATGCCTATTTAGACTTATTGTATTTGCAGTTGATTGAACTTCTTTGACTTGCATATTTATGTCCCTTATAAGTGTTCAGAAGTTCTCCCCATTATATCTTCAACTAATTATTCTAGCCCTTTACTCTTCTCTTCAACTTATAGAGCATCAAAGATTCTTACATTTCTGTCATTTGTTTTGTTCATCATTTCCCTGATATTCAATTCAAATTTTTCCATCTTTTTTGCCAATTGCTGTTTTGAGTGTTCATAATCAGGTGTCCTGTCCTCTAGTTTGCTTATTCTTTCTTCTGCCTCTTCAAATCTGCAGTTTGTGTGTCTCTAGTATGTTTTTTATTTTGTCTACAGCATCTTTAATCTCTGTGATATTTGCTATTTTTCCATTTATTCTTTCAAATTCCTCTTTATGCCCTTCTTGATTACCTATATGTTATTAGCCATCTATTTTTTTTATTTAGTATACTTAAAAGAATGTATTTGATTAGTTTCTCCAATGTCTGTGTCTCCTCTGGTGTTTTAATTTGGTTGTTAGGCTGGGCTATATCTGTCTGCATCATGATGTGCTTAATGACCTTCTGTCTTTGTGGTATGTAAATATCTTGATTGATTAACTCTGGAAGTTGATTTCCTTCGGTAATCTTAAGCTTTGTAATTGCAGATGATGTGGAACAGGATGCAGTGAGGGGGTAGGGCACAACTGGGAGGTGATACATTGCAGTGCAGATATAGGTGCAGGCTGGGGATGATATATTGGTGACTGTGAGCATGGCACCCAGCAGCGAGGACGATATGCCTATGTGGGTGCCCAGGTCTGGGGGGCAGGGCCTTTGTGTGCATTGGTCTAGGGCATGGGGCCCTTTGTGAGCATGCACAGAGCTCAGGGCAGCAGGTAGGCATTGTACCTGTGTGGGATGGGGGAGGATATGACCCAGCTGCACAGGTCAGAGTTTTCCCAGAGCTGAGGGGGTGTGACTGGGGGACTTGTGCATGCACAGAGCTGGCAGAGCTCAGGGAAGGTGGTGGTAGAGTTGCATGACTGTATGGCATTAGAGCAGGAGTAGCATGAGTGTGGTGTAAAAGACTGCAGCCTTTATACGCTGGTGATTGCCAGCAGGGGGGCAGAATGGGGGAGGTAGGCCCCAGGAGGAGCAGGGTGACACTGAACTTGCACAGGACAGGTGGGTTAGGCTGGGGCAGTCACAACCACACTTGAGGTGGGAGTATGGGGTGGGTATGCATGCAGACAATTGCTGGGTCAGGGGCGCTTGGAGTGTGTAGAGGGGGTTGGGTGTCAGGGTTGAGGTGTGTTGGGTATGGGGTGAGTCGTGGGTCATGGGGGTGCACTGGTGAGAGTACCATATTCAAGGAACGCAGCTTGGCTTACTTACTAGGCCCAGTCTCCTTGTCCCTGCACTCTTGAGGACTCCAGAATTCTACATTAGGCTGTTTGCACAACCCAAATGGTCTCCAGTTTTCTACTTCTCAGTTCCTCAGCTTTTGCAACCAGGTCCTCTCTATGTGGTGCAGAAGACCCTCCTAGTTTACTTAACCCTGGAATGACCTTCTCAGTCACGCTTCCATCCCTTCTCTATCTGTTCCTTGCAGCAGGAGTGAACTTGATCTATTCTGTTCTGCCATATTCCCAGAATTGAGATATCTCTCCTAAGATGAAGGATAAGCTGTTGCATCTGGTTCCTCCTACATCCAAAAAAGGAGGCACAGGGCCTAACTGACCACTTTGGACTCTGGGGACAACATGGTGGTGTGTGTCATGGCCAAGTTCATGTGTCAACTTGGCCAAGTGGTGGTACCTGTTTGTCTGGTTGGGCAAGTGCTGGCCTGTCTGTTGCAATGAGGACATTTCATAGAATTAAATTATGATGAGGTCAGCCACATCCACAGCTGATTCCATTTGTAATCAGCCAAGGGGAGTGTCTTCTGCAATGAGTGATGCTCAGTCTAATCACTGGAAGCCTTTTAAGGGGAATTCAGAGGAGACAGGCTCTCTTCCTGCCTTGGCTGGTGAGGTTCTCCTGTGGAGTTCATCCAGACCCTCCATCTGAATCGTTGGCTTCACAGTCTGCCCTGCGGATTTTGGACTCTGTGTTCCTGTGGTCATGTGCGACATGTCTATAAATTTTATATTTGTGAGTGTTCCCTGTTAATTCTGTTTCTCTAGAGAACCCTAACTAATACAACTTGGTACCAGGAGTGGTTCTTAAGAAACAGAATCTTTAAAATGGGTTTTTATGAATGGTTTTCTACTCTGACTGAACTCAAAGGCATTAAGGACTCTGATTCCCATAATCAGAATGACAATCCAAATCCATGGATTGAGTTGTCAACAGAGATAGTCAAAATATCACCATTTAATTCTCCTAATGCTTCACTGTATGAAGCCAGCCTCTGGGGGATAATGTTTTTGATGCCTTTACAGAGTTTTGTGGAAATAAGAGGTATAGAGATGTTGGCTGGTTGTTGTTAGATACACTGGCTAAATTAAGGAATGAAAGGGATGGGTTTAAGGCTTCAAATGAGAAGCTTAACTGCTGTCTGGCAGATGTAGAAGTTTCTATTATTATCCTGAAGGAAAATCTTATTTCCTGTAGCTGTACACTTGAGACCTCTGAAAATCAGACTCAGAATCTTATTGTTAGAGTAGCAACTTTACAACATAAACTGAAATCTCAATGTTCCATTGTGTCTGCCATTAAAGTGAGGGCATTGATTGGAAAGGAGTGGGACCCTGAAAAATGGGATGGTGACATATGGATTGATACTGATGTTGGGGGTGTATTTCATCAATTGATTTTCTTGTGTTGAAGCACTTTGGCAAATGTGGGATGAAGCCACTTGATCATGGTTTATAATCTTTAATATGTGGTTTGATTCAATTTGCAGGTATTTTTGGTGAGAATTTTTACATCTATGTTCATTAGATATTTTAGTCCGTAATTTTCCCTTCTTGTTGTGTCTTTATCTGGTTTTGATACTGTGGTGATTTTTGGCTTCATAGAATGACCTAAGTAAATTTCCCCCTTCTTCAATTGTTTCTCAGCATTTGATAATGATTGGCACTAATTCTTCTTGGACTGATTAGTGGAATTCACCTGTGAAGCCATCTGGTACTGCATTTTTTTTTGCTTAGGAAGTGTTTGATGACCCTTTCAGTCTCTTTATGTGTGATAGGTTCTTTGAGATATTCTATTTCTTCTGGAGCCACTGTAAATTGTTTGTGTGTTTCTAGAAAATGTCCAGTTCATTTAAGTTGTCTAATTTTGGTGGACATTTGTTCATACTATCCTCCTGTATTAGTTAGGGTTCTCTAGAGAAACAGAATCAACAGGAAATATTTGTAAATATAAAATTTATAAAATTGTATTACATAACCATTAGAATGTAGAGTTCAAAATCTGTAGGGCAGGCTGTGAAGCTGATGATTCTGAAGGAGAGTCTGGATGAACTCCACAGGAGAGGCTCGTGGGCTGAAGCAGGAAGAGAATCTCTCTCTTCTGAATCCTCCTTAAAAGGCTTCCAGTGATTAGTATTAAGTATCACTCATTAAAGAAGACACTCTCCTTGACTGATGACAAGTGGAATCAGCTGTGGATGTAGCTGATGTGATATGATTTAATTGAAATATCCTCATAGCAACAGACAGGCCAGCACTTACCCAACAAGAGAAACAGGTATCACCACTTGGTCAAGTTGACATATGAACCGGACCATGACTGTCAACCCTTGCCAACTTGGCAGCTATACTCATGATCTTAAACCACACCTAATTTTTAAATTGAAAACAGTAAGACACATTTTTTTTCACCTAACAATACTCAACTGTCCTGCATAACCGGAAACACATTAAATCTCTCCAGAATATAGTGCAAGTTCTTGGGTAATATTCACTCTTAAACTTGATATCTTACAACTTAAATAGTATAGCATGAACAAAACAGCATCACAGTTCTCATTTCTGTAATTTATTGCAAAGTTGTAGTTCATATTTATCACTACCTTCTTCCACTACCTATTCCATGTTCCCTTTACCTTCAGCAAGCACTTCAACTGGCCATGGTTCTTCACCTGTTGGGGTGACCCAAACCTTCGTTCCTGAAGTTTCAGAGCCATTGGTAGTTCTGCCTGTATTGGGTTGTTGCGGTTTTCCATTGATTTTAATCACAGGGCATGGTAGAACTAAAAGACACCTTAGGGGATCCCCTATATTCCAGGAAAACTCTTCTTTACCTCCATTGTGTAGTCTCAGTCCTATTTCTCCCTGATAGTCAGGGTCAATCACCCCAGTCAGTAAAGTAATCCTCTTCTTGGCTTGTTGATTCAGGGTCATGAGTAGACCAAAGTGACCACGTGGCAGTCTTAGATCACAGTTCAATGGTTCACAGAACCATTGTTGTTTCTCCTGGATGAAGTACTCCCCCTTTTGGAACTAAAACCTGTAGACCAGTAGAGCTCAGGGTTGCAGGGACAGGAAGCAAAATTTTTCCTAGTGGATCACTAGGGGTTACAGTGAGTGATGCCACTCCCATTTCCATCCCTTGGTTCCTGGACCCATGGATCCTGGCTATGGGAAAAACAGCACCATACAGTTGATGCTGATTCAGAGCATACACAGCTTCCTGGAGAACATTACCCAGCCCTTCAAGGTATTGCCACCTAGTTGACACTGTAATTGAGTTTTCAAAAGGCCATTCCACCTTTCTATCAATCCAGCTGCTTCTGGATGATGGGGAACATGGTAAGATCAGCGAATTCCGTGAGCATGTGCCCATTCCTGCACTTCAATTGCTGTGAAGTGTGTTCCCTGATCACAAGCAATGCTGTGTGGGATACTATGATGATGGATAAGGCATTCTGTAAGCCCACGGGTGGCAGTTTTGGCAGAAGCATTGCACCTAGGGAAACCAACCCATATCCAGAGTATGTGTCTATTCCAGTTAGAATAAATTGCTGACCCTTCCACGAAGGGAGTGATCAAATGTAATCAACCTGCCACCATGTAGCCAGCTGGTCACCTCGGAGAATGGTGCTATATCGGGGGCTGAGTGTGGGTCTCTACTGCTGGCAGATTGGACACTCAGCAGTAGCTGTAGCCAGATAAGCCTTGGTGAGTGGAAATCCATGTTGCTGAGCCCATGCATAACCTCCATCCCTACCACCATGAGACCACTTTGTTTATTAGCCCATTGGGCAATGACAGGAGTTGGTGGGAAAAGAGGCGGACTGGTATTCACAGAACGAGCCACTTTATCTACTTCATTATTAAAACCTTCCTCTGATGAAGTCACCCTCTGGTGTACATTCACATGGGACACAAAGATCTTCATGTTTTTAGCCCACTCAGAAAGGTCTATCCACATACCTCTTCCACATACCTCTTTGTCACCAATTTTCCAATTATGGTCTTTACAAGTCCCTGACCATCCAGCCAAGCCATTAGCAATAGCCCATGAGTCAGTATACAAATGCACCTATGGCCAGTTCTCTTTCCAAGGAAAACGAACAACCAGGTGCACATCTCAAAGTTCTGCCCACTGGGAGGATTTCCTCGCACCACAGTCCTTCAAGGACACCCCAGAAAGGGGTTTTTGGCATGCAGCTGTCCACTTTCAGGTGGTATCTGTATATTGTGCTGAATTATCTGTAAACTAGGTGCAAGTTTTCTGTTCCTCAGTCAATTCACTGTATGAAATCCCCAAGAGGCCATAGCTCTGGTCTGGGAAAGAAAAGGTAATGTGGCAGGAATGAAGACCACGAGCATTTGTGCCACTTCCTCATGTAATGTACTTGTTACTACCTTCAGGACCTGCTCTGGCCCTATCTCATATATACCATTTCCATTTTATGATAGAGTGCTTCTGCACACGCCCAACTTTATGGCTTGGTGGGTCAGAGAACACCCAGCTCATGATAGGCAACTCAGGTCTCATGGTAACTTGGTAGCCCAAGGTTAAGCATTCAGTCTTTACTAAGGCCAGTAGCAGGCCAAAAGCTGTTTCTCAAAAGGAGAGTAGTTATCTGCAGCAGATAGTAAGGCTTCTCTCCAAAATCCTAAGGGTTTGCATTGTGATTCTCCTATAGGGGCCTACCAAAGGCTACAAACAGCCTCTCTATTTGCCACTGACACTTCTGGCACCATTGGGTCTGCTGGACCATATGATCCAAGTGGCAGAGCAGCAGCAGCCTGGACCTGTCACAGAACCTCCTCTTGTTCAGGTCCCCCACTCAAAATTAGCAGCTTTTCTGGTCACTCAATAAATTGGTTGGAGTAGTACACCCAAATGAGGAATATGTTGTCCCCAAAATACAAAGAGACCAACTAGGCATTGTGCATCTTTTTTCACTGTAGGAGAGGTCAGATGCAGCAACTTATCCTTCACCTTAGAAGGGATAACTCGACATGCACCATACCACTGGACACCTAGAAATTTCACTGAGGTGGAAAGCCCCTGTGTTTTTGTTGGATTTATCTCCCATCCTTTGACACACAAATGCCTTACCAGTAAGTTTAGAGTAGTTGCTACTTCTTGCTCTCTAGGTCCAATCAACATGATATCATCAATATAATGATGTCTTGTGTGAAGTAGAAACGGTCAAGGTCGCTGAGGACAAGATTATGACATAGGGCTAGAGAATTGATATACCCTAGAGGTAGGGCAGTGAAAGTATATTGCTGACCTTGCCAGCTGAAAGCAAACTGGTGGTCCTTACTGAAAGCTATTGAGAAAAGAACGTTTGCCAGATCAATAGCTGCATACCAGGTACCAGGGAATGTATTGATTTTCTCAAGCAATGATATCACCTCTGGAACAGCAGCTGCAATTGGAGTTACCACCTGGTTGAGTTTACAGTAATCCACTGTCATCCTCTGAGTCCCATCTATTTTTTGCACAGATCAAATAGGAGAGCTGAATGGAGATGTGGTGGGAATCACCACCCCTGCATCCTTCAAGTCCTTAAGAATGGCAGTAATCTCTGCAATCCCTCCAGGATTCCGGTATTGCTTCTGGTTTACTATTTCGCTCAGTAGGGGCAGTGCTATTGGATCCCACGTGGCTTTTCCTACCATTATAGCTCTCACTCCATGAGTTAGAGAGCCAGTATGGGCATTTTGCCAGTCGCTCAGTATTTCTATTCCAATTATGCACTCTGGAACTGGAGAACTAACTACAGAATAGTTCTGAGGATGCATTGGACCCACTGTGAGATGGATATGAGCTAAAACTCCATCAATCACCTGACCTCCAGAAACTCCCACTCTGATGGTGAGCTAGAGTGATGTTTTTGGGTCCCTGGAATTAATGTCACTTCTGAATCAGTGTCTAATAATCCCCCAAATATCTAATCATTTCCTTTTCCCCAATGCAGTTATCCTCGTAAAAGTCTGTTGGTCTGCTTGGGGAAGGCTTGGAGAAAGATTAACAGTATAGATTTGTGGCAGAGTAACAGGGCTCTCCCCCAAAGAGACCTGGCCTCCCCTTCATTCAAGGGGCTCTAGGTCTGCAAACTGTCTCAAGTCCTGAAATTGATTAAGGGACCATGACTCTGTTTTCGTAATTCAAGTTAGACTTCTGTTCACTTGATTTTTTTGTTTATACAGCTCAAACAAGAATTTAGTAAGTTGTCCATTTATTGTATTTCTAGGTACCCCATGATTTACTAGCCAATGCCACAAATCTCTGCAAGTCAGATTATTTTGTTCCTGCTTTGAGTTTGCTGTGTATTATAACAGCCATGTCCACCCTGTCTTTAGGGATTAAGTACCGCCACCTGACTTCTGCCAACTTGGGATTCGATCCCCATTATGTTTAAGGATTCCAGCTCAGTGACAGCAGTAATATCTGACCTACAAAGAAGTGCAGCTACAGAGCTCTTCAGGGATGATGGCACCAGTCTCAGAAATTTATTGCTCACTGTTCTCGTGAAAGGTGCATCCTCCAGACATTCCGGGGTGTAAGAACAGGCTTTGCATGATAAATCTGCTCTAGCATTCCAATCTTTCTAAGCCTCTGGATCCCCTCATCTACATTATACCAGGGAAGTTCTGGCATTTCAACCTCAGGTAATGTCATCCATCTTTTGATTCATGTTTCAGCCAAGCACCCAAACAAACTGTTAATGCCTTTTCTAATCCCTTGAGCTGTAACATTGAATGCAAAATCTTGGCTTAGTGGGCCTATATCAAAAAGTTCAGCTTGATCCAGCCTTATATTCCTCCCACCATTATCCCACACCCTTAAAGTCCATTGCCACACATATTCCCCTGATTTCTTTCAATATAAAGTGGAAAACTCACACAGTTCTTTTGGAATATAATGTACCTCCTCATGTGTGATACTTTGCATCTCACCTTTAGGGGCCTGTTGGGACTTTAGTCTAGTTATAGGTCTGGAAGAAATGAGGGGTGGTGAGGGTGGGTCATGAAAAGAATTAGAAGTATCTTCCAAGCCATTTGCTTCAGGGCATTCATTTGCAGTTTCATCTGGTGAAACAGGATTAATCACTCTAGGGCTAATCCCTTCAGGTGGCGTTTGGGTAGCCAACTCCTCAAGACAGGATGGAAGTGGGGAGGCTATGTCCTCTGGGCAGACTATTACAGGGTTATCTAGAGAAGATCTAGCATGATCTAGGGTTTCAACCTCTCCCCCATCATCATTATCAATCCATATGTCACCATCCCATTTTTCAGGGTCCCACTCCTTTCCAATCAATGCCCTCAGTTTAAGAGAAGACACCATGCAACATTGAGATTTCAGTTTATGTTGTAAAGTTGCTACTCTAACAATAAGATTCTGATTCTGATTTTTGGAGATCTCAAGTCTACAGCTACAGGAAATAAAATTTTCCTTCAGGATACTCACAGAAACGTCTACATCTGTCAAACGGTGCTTCAGCTTCTCATTTGAAGCATTAAACTCATCCTTTTCACTCATTAATGCATATAGTGATCTAACAACAACCAGCCAACATCACTATACATTACCCCCAGAGCCTGGCTCATACAAGCGAAGCATTAGAAGAATCGAATGGTGATATTTTGACTATCTCTTTTGCCAACTCCCTCCATGGATTGGCAATATCATTCTGATTATGGGAGTCAGAGTCTTTAGTGCCTTTGAGTCCAGTCAGATAGAAAACTATTCATAAAAACCTATTTTTAAAAAATTCTTTTTCTTAAGAACCACTCTTGGTACCAAGTTGTATTAGCTAGGGTTCTCTAGAAAAACAGAATCAACAGGAAATATTCGTAAATATAAAATTTATAAAATTGTCTCACAAATGTGGGAACATGGAGTCCAAAATCTGTAGGGCAGGCTGTGAAGCTGATGATTCCTATGAAGGGTCTAGAGAACTCCACAGGAAAGGGTCACCAGCCAAAGCAGGAAGAGAATCTATCTCTTCTGAATCCTCCTTAAAAGGCTTCCAGTGATTAGATTAAGTATCACTCATTAAAGAAGACACTCCCCTTGGCTGACTACAAATGGAATCAGCTGTGGATGTAGCTGACATTATTATGATTTCATTCTATGAAATGTCCTCATAGCAACAGAGAGGCCAGTACCTGCCCAACCAGACAAACAGGTACCACCACTTGGCCAAGGTGACACATGAACCTGACCATGACACCTCCTATGATCTTTTTATCTCAATGCATTCAGCACTAATGACCCTTCTCTCATTATGGATTTTATTTATTTGCATCTTTTCTCTTTTTCTTCTTTGCCAGTCTAGCTAAGGGCTAGATCTTCTCAAAGAACCAATTTTTGGTTTTCTTGACACTATTTTTTTCTTGTTCTCAATTTCCTTTATTTATGCTCTAATATTTGTTATTTCTTTCTTACTGCTTGCTTTGGGTTCAGTTTGCTTTTCTTTTTCTAGCTCCTACAGGCCTGCAGTTAGATCTTTGATTTTAAATCTTTCTTCCATTTAAATGCAGTCATTTAATGCTATATATATACCACTCAACAATGCCTTTGGTGTATCCCATAAGTTTTGATAAATATGTTATGTTGGGGCTTCCTGATTGGGTGCATATATATTTATATTGGTATTGCTTCTTGGTGGATTGCTCCTTTTATTAATGTATTACACATACTGTCCTTCTTCATCTCTTGTGTTTAAAGTCTACATGGTCCAATATGAGTATAGCCATCCCAGGTTGTTTTTTATATGCTTTGTGTCAAAAATCTTTTTTTCTGCGTTTCACTTTCAACCTATTTGTATCCTTGTGTCTCAGATGAGGACTTTGTAGACATCAGATATAAGGCTTATACTTTTTCTGCATTCTGCTAGTCTGTGCTTTTTTTGAGGAGCTTAATCCACTATCATTCAATATTATAACTGTAAAGGCAGTGTTTACTTCAAACTTTTAATCCTGTGGTCCTTATATGTCATATCTTATTTTATCTCTCACGTTACCATTTTGTTAACCTTACTGATAGTCTTCATTTCTACACTCACCCCCAAGCCTCTCTCTTTCTACCTTTCCTTTCACCCTGCAGGACTCTAGTAGGGAAGATATCTTGTTAGCAAACTCTCTCAGCTTCTGCATATCTGAGAATATCTTAAACTCTCCCTCATGTTTGAAGGAATAGTTTGCTCAATAGAAAATTCCAGCCTGTTGTTTTAGTTTACAAGCTGCCAGAATGCAATATACCAAAACTGGGATGGTTTTATAAAAGGGGAATTTTATAAGTTGGAAATTTACAGTTCTAAACCTACTAAAAATGTCCAAACTAAAGTATCCTGGGAAAGATACCTTAATTCAAGAAGGCTGATGAGTCAGAAACACCTGTTTCAGCTGGGAAATCATGTGGCTGGCATCTGTCTGTCACTTGCTTCTCAGCTCCATTGATTTTAGCCTTTGTTCTGTAGGGGTTCCTTCCCTTGCTTCTCTAGAGCTGGCTTTCATCTCTTAGCTTCCTTTGGCTCTCTGCAGGTTCTGGCTTGTTTAACATCACATGGCAATTTCTACTGGGCTCCAAGCATCCCCAAACATCTGTGTCTCTCTTCTCCAAGTGTTGACATCTGTTTCAGCTCTCTCTGTCAACTCTGAACTCACTCCAAAATGTTTCCTCCTTTAAAGGGCTCCAGTAAATTAATCAAATGTTCTGCCCTAAGGTATGGAATCAGGATGAGAAGAAATAGTTGCTCCCTGAAGATTGGTTCAGAATTCAAACATGGCTTTTCTGGGGTACAAAATACTTTCAAACCAGCACAGCTGTCAATTTTTCTCTTTCAGTATCTTGAATATATTGTACCACTTCCCTCTTGCCTCCATGTCTCCTGATGAGAAATCAGTAGTTTCTCTTATCAGGTATCCCTTACACACAATGAGTACTTTTTTATTTTACTGCTTTTAGAATTATCTCTTCATCTTTAGCATTTGACATTCTAAAGTAGGTCTGGAGTAGGCCTATTTGAATTATTCATTCTGGGTACATTATGCTTCTTGCAGCTGGGTATCAGTGCCTTTGATAAGAATTGGGAATTTTGGGCCATTATTTCCTCAAATATTTTTTCTGCCCTCTCTCCCTTCTCTACTCCTTTTGGGACACCTATGAATGCATCTATTTGCATGCTTCATGTTGTCAATCAGTTCCTAGAGACACCTACTCAGCTTCTCCCATTCTTTTCTTTATCTATTCTTTTGTCTCTTTGAATTCACTGTCTTCCAGCTCACTGCTCCATTATTTTGCCTGTTTAAATCCCCCACTCTCTGCTTCTAGTACATTTTTCATCTGTTGTGCCCATGAGATCAGACAGTTTTGATTGCATGGTTTCAAATTCTTTTTTTTAAAAACTATTTTTATTGAGAAATCTTCATACACATAGAGTCCATACATGGTGTAACATGGCTCACAATTTTATCACGTAGTTGTGTATTCATCACCATGATGATTTTTGAACATTTGCATCACTCCAGAAAAAGAAAGAAAAAAGAAAAATCTCACACATCTCATAAGCCTTACCCCACCATGTCATTGACCACCACTATTTCAATTGACCCAATTTTTAACCATTTATTCCCTATTTCTTATCTAATTTTGATACTTATTTTTTTACTCATCTGTTTAAGAGATTTGTTTGAACATCATTGATTAGTTATTCCAGATTCTGTATCTCCCTTGACTTTAATTTGTCCCTTTGACAGGGCCATATCTTCCTGCTTCTTCATATGATGGCTTAAAATTTTTTGTGGATTTCTGGCTATCAGATTATCTTCACAAGTTTACTCTGAAAATCAGATTCTCTCTCTTATGAAAACTTTTGTTGTTGACTGGATTTGTGTTACTTCTCTTTTTGACTCTGTGTTCCTCAGCACTACCAACCAGAGTTGGGCCAGTGACAGTGGAAAGTGGCACTCAACAGCTCCTCAGGGCCCAGGGAGAAGGTCTCATAAAGATGCCTAAAACTGTTAACGTAGCTCCCCAAGGAACCCTCTTCTCTGCAGCAAGAAGCATTTTAGATGTCTTCCTGGAGGGGCACTTTTTTCTACCACCCACAGATGGCACTCCTCAGCAGCTTCTCCCCTTCCCCACCAAAACAGTCTTATCTCCCTGTCTGCTCCAGACAAAGTCATACTCACCAGGCTGGGGTGAAACCATCCATGATTCCAGCATTCTGACATTCCGGACAAAAGCTGGCTCACTGCTAGATCATGACCTGCCCCCAATGACCTTCAGTCTGGAGCTGCCCGCCCTCCAGAGACTGCTCCAAGAGTGGGTCAGGGATGCAATGAGCTGGGCTGGGGATGGGTACTCACCACCTCTCAGTACAGCTTTGCTCTCTCTTCCTCCTGCACTTTCCCTGGTGTTACGGAGCACGTCCTGGATCTCCAGAACCCAGATCTTTTGTCAAAGGCAGTTTCTGCCTGACTCATAGTTGTTTGTCCTGCAGAGAAGTAAGTCCAGCCTCTTCCTAATTGACCATCATGGATCTTCTCCGTATGACATTTTGAAAGAGCATTTAAGGCTGCTTCCTAATTGGCTGAAATAGCTCAGTTGGGAGATCATTAGTCTGAACATCTAAAGGTCTCTGTGGCTGAAATGGCTGAGTTGGGGGGGCATTAGGCTGATGATCTAAAGGTCCCTAGTTCAATCCTGGGTTTTGGCAAGTAGTGTTGTTCTTGCATAATTACTAGCTCTCCCTTAATAGTTCCATCGAATTCAAGTGCAACACCTTTACAGCTCTTTGCAAATCCAATCAACATGTGTAAGTGACACAGTCTCCTTTGCTGGTATATCCACTAAGGTCTTCCATGAAAGCAATAACTAATGGAGTGCATATTTTATTCAAAATTTCAAAACCTAGGAAATTATTGGGGTAAGAATTTCCAATATACTAATGCCAATGTACTAGTTCCTTTCTGTTTTGATACTATCTCAGTCTGTAGTGTGGAGGGGTGATTTCATCACAATTATGGAAATGACATGTGGTTAAAAGAACCACTTAGTGGGTGAATGTATATATATTCATCCAGTATATGCATGGAAAATCAAATTTTGCAAATCAAAATTCTAAATTTCTGTCTGAATCCACTTTATTATTAAACTTCCAGAATAAGGAAAAGTTTCGAATGCTGTTGAGCTTTTAAGCAACTACATGAACACACCAACTTTTCTTGTTGACCAGACATCTTCGCAGTCCTGCACTCCTGGCCGGAAATTCCAATTTTTCAGTTATTTCTTTCTGTTTTGTCATCCAGTAAAAAGCAAAAATGAACACTCCTCTATCAATCATTTTGTGAATCATTCTCAAGGGGACATAGAACAGTGAAAGACAAAAGCAAGTAAAGACATCAAGACTCAGCAACTATATTCCATGGTTCCCCCTCTAACGTCAGCATCTGCCTCAAAATTCTTTTGGGGGGATAATAGGTCTTTTTTTTTTGCATTATTAACTATTTTCTCTTCTTTTCAAATAACTATTTCCATTTCAACGTGTCTATTTTCCCAGAAAACACCTGAACACTGACTGATTTGGGAGCAAATAATTTATAATACTTCAATATCAGAACTGCATCGAGTTGCAAAAGGAAAATCGGTACAAATTGGGAAGCAGCATCAAAGTAGGGACAGTACATAGGAATCACACTTCCTTCATTGGATCACCCAGCCCATCTGAATTCAGAAGATTGCATTTTATTTGATTGGACAAACAATATCAATGAGTGTTTTATTATCTAACTCAGAATTAAGCAAACATGGCATGAATGTGTTCTTCTCTAAAATTAAATGTGAAAATCCTCACAGGGTGTTGTATTAATGAAATCCTCCTATCGCATTTACGTATATATGTTTCAATAGCATTGTTGGTAGACAGTCAGAATTTTGCTACAGCTCTTTAATATTTCAAAATTCCCAATTTCTTCATGACACAAAGACATAAAATTCAAAATCCCTGAGAATCTAACAGGCATCCAAGTTTCTCCAGGAGCAACGCAAGATAATGACCACTAAGGTTTCTGCAATCTTTCCTGATTCTATTTGTATTTCCCAAGGTAAGTTTGTGTGTGACACTTACCTAATTCTCTCCTTGGGAAATAGAATCCTATTTCTCCCCATTTTCTGTTCTTATTCTACAAATTCCGTGAGCCAATCACAGAACAAAATATGCAGGCAAATCACCTTCTGCCAATTTCAAAAGGGAGGCAGTGTTATTTTATGAATAATGACAGAGACTCATATAACAGTCAAAGTAAAGGAAAGGGCTGTTAATAGGCTCTAGAAGGCTGGTGCCAGGAGAGGGTTTTCCTCAGTCTCAGGTGCTTCAAAGAACACCAGCTCAGTCATGACAAATCCTAGAGTTCAGAACAGCCCAGAGAAAGCTGATTTGTGTGTTTCCTCCTAACTCGAGAATGGGTCTCCGATCCCCAAATGTCAAGGCTCACACTTCAGCCTTCACCACCCCTTCACATGCGCGCTCCTCCCGGTCATCACACACCCACGGCTGGAGACCAGAGTCCTGGGCCAAGCGCACCTGTAGCCACATCCTCACAGGTGTGTCCCCTGAGCACTCATCGGTCAGAGCCAGGGGTCCTCCCCACTCCCAGGCTTCCTTCCTTCCCAAAAGAATCTGTGAAACCTTCTTTTCTGCACTTCCTCATACTTGGCTTCTCTCTCTTTTTAACAAGGGCTTCATCCAGTGTTTCCTCTTGTCATTTAATCCTCGGTCTCTTTGCCTTCGGCTTCCTGCTCATAATTCAGACCTTCTCTCC
>PVIY010031572.1:0-29794 GCA_004026745.1 Myrmecophaga tridactyla | reverse complement strand
CCACTCACTCTGGGATTCATCGGGGCATCACTCTGGACAAACCAACAAAATCTCATGTGCTACCTGAGATTCCAAGTACTTATGACATTCAATCAAACTATCTACATAAGTTATATTAGGAAATGCTCTAGTCAAAATATAAATTTTGTAACAAATAGACATTTTTTGCTTTAGTCTCACACATAAGGTGACATTTTAAAATATCAATTACCATCTATTTTCAGCACCCTGCAATAATGACATTCCTTTGTTCTTCCTCATGCAAAAACATTTTTAAAATTTGTACATTGTACATTGCACTATTATTATACACTCTAGGCATTCCTAGATTATACCATCTCGATCTTTAGCATCTATCTTTCTTTCTGATTTCATTTATGTCCCCAGCCCTCCTCCCTCTGTCAGTCTCACATGCAGCTTCATTCAGTGTTTTAACATAATTATATTACAGTTAGGTAGTATTGTGCTGTCCATTTCTGAGTTTTTGTAAGTTGATCTGATTTTGATCATCAAAAAATGGTATTGCCCAATGTAGAACTTCATATATACAGAATTGAACATTATGTTCTGTTTGCTATTTGATTTCTTTATACTTAATATAATGTTTTTGAGATTCATTCATATTGTTGTATGCATCAGCTCATAGTGTCTTATTGCTAGGTAGTATTCCATTGGATTAATGTTCTGCAATCTGTTTATCCATTCATCTGCTGATGGGCATTTAGATTGTCTCTAATTTTTAGCTATTATTAATAAAGCTGTTGTGAATATTCTTATGCAATTCTTTTTGTGGAAATATGGTCTCTTTTTTCTTGGGTAAAAAATTAGGAGTGGAAGTACTGGACTAAAAGGGAGGTAAGGGAAGTTTCATTTTATTTTATTTTTTTTTACATGGACAGGCACCGGGAATTGAACCTGGGTCCTCTGGTGTGGCAGGCAAGCATTCTTGCCTGCTGAGCCACTGTGGCCCGCCTGGAAAGTTTCATTTTATATGAAATTGCCAAACTGTTTTTCAAAATGTGTCTTTTGCACTTTCAACTACAATGCATGAGACTTCTGGTGCCCTAGAATTACCAGTGCCTGGTATTGTCAGTCTTTTTAATTTTGGCTATTTAGCAGGTGTGAAATAATGCATCATTGAGGTTTTAATTGTATTTCTTTGATGATTGGTGACATTGAGCATCTTTTCATGTGCTTAGTGGCCATTCAAATATTTTTTTTTTGTAATGTAGCTATTCAAGATTTTGTCTATTTTATTGAATTGTACTATAATTGTTGAATTGTAGAACTTTTTTTTTTGTATTCTGGATATAAGTCCTTTGATAGATTCAGTATTGAAAATATTTTTTCCCAGTCTTTGGCTTGGCCTTTGAATGTTCTTAATGGTGTCTTTTGAAGGGCAGATTTTTCTTTAACTTTGATAAATTCCAATTTATCAATTTTTTCTTTTTCTTTTTGATGTTATTGCTTGGGTTGAAGGACTACCATCTTCCTATTTATTTCTGTGTTCTTTCTCTCTGTTCTTTGTGCCTTTATTCTTCCTCGTCTTCTTTTAGGTTGAGGGTATTTTATTCTCAATATCTATTCCATCTCTCTTTTTCTTGTCTTTTTAGCTATACATGTTTAGAAATAGAGATTGCTATAAGGATTAAAAAATGAGATATTATCCTACCACATTCTTCCATGAATTAATATTGTTCTACTTCCTGTATAATGTAAGAGCCTCAGAACAGTACAGCGCATTTTACACCCCTCCATACCATCCTTTCTGCTAATGCTGTCATATGTTTTAATCCTACATATACTATAAACTCCAAAAGAAACTGATGAAGGCAAGCCACAGAGTAAGAATATCTGCAATACCAATAACCAGTAAAGGTCTTATATTGAATACTTAAAGAGCTACAAATTAATAAGAAAAACACAGGCAGCCAGTCAAAAAAGATTTCAAAAGACTACTACTAAAGAGGAAATTCAAATATCCAATAAACATATAAAAAGTAATCAACCTTATTAGTAATCAGAGAAATGTCAATTAAATCACAGTGAGATTGTACTACATACCTGATAGAATGACTAAAAGTAAGAAAGAAACTTGACATAAAAAAACTGGTGAAATTTGTAATTGACATAACCATTTTGCAAAACAGATTGGCTATATCTGCTAAAATTGAATGTATATATTGTTGATGACCCAGCAATTCCAGTTCTCTAGGAATGAATGCACATATGCTCCTGAAGATATATACAAGAATATTCAACAGCTTAATTTGTTATAGTTCCAACAGAAAGCAACGAAAATTTCCATTAACTGAAGAATAGATACAAAAACTGCATATTTGAAAGAGCTACAGCTAAGTGTGTCATCATGGAAGCATCACTATACTCAGAAAGAATGTGCACTGTATGATGCCATCTTTACAAAGTCCAAAAATGGGCAGCACTTCTCTTTCTCTAAGCCAACTAGGAAGGTGAACTCACTGCCCTCTCCGCTACGTGGGACATGCCTCCCAGGAGTATAAATCTCCCTGGCAAGGTGGGGCAGGACTCACTGGAGGAGCCAGGATCTGGCTTCATGGGATTGAAAAAGCTTTCTTGACCAAAAGGGGGAAGATAGAAATGAGAAAAAATAAAGTGTCAGTGGCTGAGAGATTTCCTACAGAGTAGAGAGATTATCATGAAGGTTATTCTTATGCATTATATGGATATCCCTTTTTAGTTTATGGTGTATTGGAGTGGCTGGAGGGAAGTGCCTGAAACTTTTGAGCTGTGTTCCAGTAGCCTTGTTTCTTGAAGATGATTGTATAACTATATAGCTTTTATAGTGTGACCATGCGGTTGTGAAAACCTTGTGTCTGATGCTCCTTTTATGCAGAGTATGGCCAGATGAGTAAAAAAATAAGGAAAAATAAATAAATAAAGAATGGAGGGGGATAAGGGGTAAAAAAAAATGGGTAGATTGACATATTAGTCATTAATGAGAGGGAAGGATAAGGAGTTTGGGATGTATGGGTTTTTTCTTTTTATTGCTTTTCTGGAGTGATACAAATGTTCTAAAAATAATCATGGTGATTATTTTTAGAATTCTTCAAATGAGTGTGATGTCTGAGAAAAGGTTCATTTCTTGGGTGTCACAATATATCTTTTCAAGATAAATTGGCAAGAAGTATATGGTGATGAATACACAATTATGTGATAATATTGTGAGCCCTGATTGTACACTGTGGATGGACTGTATGTGTGTGAAGATTTCTCAATAAAAATATATATTTTTAAATGGGCAGCACTAAACTATGATGTTTAGGAATACATACTTGGGTGGTAAGACTATAAAGAAAAACAAGGAAGTGGTTACCATAAAATGCGAAAAAGATGTTTCGTTTAGGATAAGGGATGGAATTGTGATTGGGAATGCTATTTTTTTTTTTTTTGCCTATATGGTGACTACACAGCTGTTTGCTTTCTAATAATTTATTAAGCTGTGAATTTTTGTTTATATATTTTTCTCTGTATATGTCATATATCCCAATTAAAAAGTTAAAAACAAATCAATTTAACTCTTCTCTGAAGGATGATGGTGAACATTTTTTTTAACCTATTGAACAGTTCCATTACTTTGTAAACTCATTAGTCAATAAATATTAATATATACTTCTTGCCAGTTTATCTTGAAAAGATATATTGTGACACCCAAGAAATGACCTTTTCTCAGATATCACACTCATTTGAAGAATTCTTTGGGCTTTAGCACAATGCTACAAATTTTGCTGTTTGAATAAATGAATTAATGTATGGAAAATGGACGAATGTAGGGATGTAGAATGAAGAGAAAAAAGAGAGCAGAATATGTGATGAGCAGTTAATACTTGAATTTCTTTCAATTATGATAGTTAGGATTCCATGTTGTCTACTTCAATTTTCCCTGTTCTGTGTTTAGAGAAATAGTTATAAAATTTTGTAAAGGATTGAAAGGGATCTTAAAAGTCATTTAATCCTACCAATTACTGATGCATCCCCCCAACCCCCAGTTTAGAGTACTGCCTTTGAGGCAGCTCATCCCTTCTTTGGACAGCTTTAGGTATTTCCATGTTCTCCTGGCATAAGCTGAAATCTACCCATGAGATTTCAACCAAAAGAGGTCTTGATGATATAAGGAAACAAAAACTCTGTGACTGAAATAGATTTGGGAAAAAGTACAAATATTTTTCTTGTAGCATTATTTTTTATAAGGTCTGTGCGCATAAGAACCCTGGATACCTTGCTCACCAGTTAGTAACTCAAACATAGCTGATACTCAATAGAGTTGAAAGACTGAATTCTTAACTTCAGTGGGAATTTAACCTGTCACATTGATGTGTACCTTCCCATCCTCCTAATCATCCTGGTATTTTAGTAAAAGCCATAAGATCTAGCAGAGTACTATGAAAGGCAGCGTAGATTTTGTATTTAGGCACAGATGCAGATACGTATAAAGAGTTGGCAAGAGGCCAAACGTGTTCCTCTATGCCCAGTGGAAGCCCTTCAGGCTGAAAAATGCAGTGAGGAGTGCAGAGGCTCCTTGCTATTTCTCAGATAGTCTGAATTCAAGATGGAATAAAGGAAAGTTGTTTATTGACCTCCTGAAATCCCAAACAATACACAGACATATAAAAATGCTCACATCTACCCCTTTCAGTCCATTGTGCTATGTAAAAACCATAACCCAATGAGTGGTGATTAAATTAACGGACGTTTTGGAGATGACCACTCACGAAGCGGGTGTGTTAGTAAGCAGGAACAGCTGTCAGTTGCTCTTCTCATCTCCTAACACTAAATTAAGTGAACTTGGGTTAAACTCCAAAGAACAAACTTTCATGAAGTACTGCAAAGATTTTGGATATCAATCTTGAAAGCTATATATGTTCTAACTTTAGATTCTGAGCTCTCGCTTAAAATATAAGTGTGTTTGTGTGTGTATATAGATATGTGCGTGTATGTATCGGTACATACAGTAATTTTAAAACTCTGCACTTGGTCATTTATTTAGTGTACAAAGGCCTCTGCAGCTCTTTTTTTCTGCATGTTCTCTCCCTCTTCAGAAAGGTAAACCTGTAGTAAATTGTGAGCCCTATCATTAATAACAGAAAATTTTATTTGTAAAAAATCAGTCATTTGCCATATGTCCTGTTAATATTTTTTGATAGCCAGGAACTTCCCCATTATTGTTAACTTTAACGAAATTGAGATATCCATGAATGTTGATTCTAATTTCAGAGAAGTTTTCCATTATCTCTCCTTAGAAGAGAGTCAACAATAGAAGTTAATGTCCCTAGACTATGTCCAACAACAGATCCACGATTTTGACTTTCTGGTTTTCTTTTTTAGTGTTTTCCTTTATGCATATCCCCAGACAAACATTTATCAACTGACTCTTCCTTTATAAAGAAAATTTATCACTGAAGAGAATGAAAAAGCAAAGACATATTAGGGACTACATGGGGGTGGACATCTCATTCCTCCCAGAACAAGGCCTCATTTGATGCGTTGTTAGACTGACATGGCAACGACTGACTTGACGATGCTGATAGTACTAAACTGTCTGTGTGTTGGCTGCACCTCTGAGGGGAAATAGGCACACTGGACATCTGTGGGGAGGGGAGGGCCATCAAATTATTTTTGTGATAAAATTTTAAAGCACCTGTGTTCTAGTTTGCTAGCTGCCAGAATGCAATATACCAGAAAAGAAATGAAGTTTAAAAAGGGGAATTTAATAAGTTGCTAGTTTACAGTTCTAAGGCCAAGAAAATGTCCCAATTAAAACAAGTCCATAGAAATGTCCAATCAAAGGTATCCAGGGAAAGATACCTTGGTTCAAGAAGGCTGATGAAGTTCAGGGTTTCTCTCTCAAGTGAGAAGGCACATGGCGAACACAGTCAGGGTTCCTCTCTCATCTGGAAGGGCACATGGCGAACACGGCATCATCTGCTAGCTTCTCCTGGCTTCCTGTTTCATGAAGCTTCCCGGGAGGCATTTTCCTTCTTCATCTCCAAGGTATGCTGGCTGGTGGACTCTGCTTCTCGTGGCTATGTCATTCTGCTCTGTTCTGAATCTCCTCATTCTCTAAAATGTTTCCTCTTTTATAGGACTCCAGAAACTTATCAAGACCCACCCAAATGGGTGGAGACATGTCGTTACCTAGTCCAGCTTAACAACCACTCTTGATTAAATCACACCTCCAAGGAGATGATCTGATTACAGTTTCAAACATGCAGTATTGAATAGGGATTATTATGCCTTTATGAAATGGGATATAGATTTCTAGGGGACATACATCTTTTCAAACCAGCACAACCTCCAAACCAGTCACATGCTTCTGAGATTAGGCTGGCAGGATCAGTCAGCACAATTAAGCTATTGCCTGCAGAAGTTCAAGGGTATTGGAAGATGAACTTGAACTTGAGTCACCAAGTTCATCTTATCTGAATATTAGCTTAGAGGCAAGTAAAGGCATTAGCACATAAAAGGGTCATGTGGCAGGTTGGAGTTGGAGCAATCCATTCTGCAGAGAAAAGACATGCTATAATGTGCTTTAAAAACTCATATACTAGTTAGACTTTAGTCCATGAGGCAATTTGTCAAATTTGCCTAAATGTGAAGACATTTAAATAGACGGAAATCATTTCTCCTTTATTTACTTTATGCTGCTTTGTAACCATTTTTTAAATGATGGTCATTAAGTCCTGAATGTTTTGAATTATTAGTAAAGGGGAATATTAATTTTTGAATGATGATTTGTATGTATTTTTATGTATGTGAACAAACATTTTGATAAATACTTTCATTTTCCTCTTCATAAAGTAGCAAAATATATTAAATATAAGAATATAATAGGTTGAATGGTATTGACTTTCAACAAAAATGGTAATCACTTTTAAATAGGATTGCATGTTCTCAATGATTAAATTTCTATACATAATATTACATAAAAAGGAAATATTTTTGCCTCCATATATAATGTATGTTTATGCATGTGTGTTCGTGTGCATGTGTGGTGGGCATGGGGAAACATTATGAGAGACTTTCCCTTGGTAAAAGGGGTATCTTTCTAGTTTAGTTTTCCAACATGTTTGTTATATAACGTGCCCATTTTCTCTGACATTCTGACTGTGGAGATAACTCAGAATATGTCCCCAAATCCCTATCTTTACCCTTAACTTCAGGTACATATTTTTATTGGGAGGAGGGCAAGTAGATGAAGAAGGAGGAAGAGGAGGAGGAAAAGGAGAAGGGGAGGATGTGGACAGAATCACACAAACTGGGAATTTACAGAACTCAAACAAGGCTCATTTCACAAAGAATATGAACTATATACAGCCAAATTTTATATCTGATGAACCACAAAGATAGTTTGCTATGGAGAATTGCTTGCTTATAAAGAAATCCCTTTAATTATGAAGGAGGACAATATGTAGTAAATATATTTTTGGTTTCTATTTGTTGATTTCTATTTAGGAGTATCAACTTTTGGCATAAAGAGGTAGACCTAGACACAGCAACCCAAAGAATTCTCTCACCTTTTCACAGCTTAAATAGTTTGGCTGAACATTAAGGGTAGAACCTTGTTTCCAAAGTTATTTTTCTCTGCTGTAGAAGACTGCTGATTTGCTATTTTTGATATGGGTGGCTTTGCTGCAATTTTCATAGAGATAATTCATTTATTCATTTGTTCATCAAATGCTCTGGTGATAATGCTGGTGAAGAAGACAGAAAGGCCTCTGCTCTTTGGAGGTAAGTTATGGCATTAGCCCATAAATGGGGTCACGTGGCAGGTTGAAGCTGGAGCAATACATTCTGTAGAGAAAAAACACATTGGAGAGACACCAGACAGCTAAACAAATAAATGAACATGATACTTTCAGATAGTGAAAAGTCCTGTGTATGTGGGGGGGAAACTGTGATGAGAAATGGATTGACTAGCTCTTAGGTGGGGGTTGCTGCTTAGAAAATTGATCTGAGGATGTGACGAACACATGAGTCATGAATGCCTAGTAGAAGCAGACCATGCCTAAACCTGGGGCAGACTGTTCCCGGAAAGAGGAACAGCAAAGTGCAATAGGCCCAACAGGAACAAGCCTGGTTTATTTGAGGAACAGAAAGAAGGTTGGCATGCTGGAAAAGAGTGATCATATAAGGGATGACCATACTAGGAAATGAGATTAAAAAAAAAGGAAGGCAGTGGGCAAATCATGTTGGGCCTTGGAAGACGATGGTTTATTTTACTTAAGACTCACGCGGGCTACTTTGTTTTGTCAATATAACATCAACATGGTCATAAAGTGAAAAATCTGCTAGGTCAATTTGTGGTTTCTTCTACTCAGTGAAAAACAGTTTATTTTTCTCTCATTGAATTGATTTAAAATACAATTATTTATGCTTCAGGTAGCAAAGCCTTTGGCTTTGTCTTAGGCTGAAGAGTTTCAGAAAAAAAAGAAAAGAATGCAAGTATTTTAAAACTTAGCAAATCACCACAAGGAAAATATGAGGTTAAAAAGCAGCTCCTGTTTAGCTCCACTTTGGCAAAGTCTCCATGGGCCAAATGTAACCAAGGATTAACACATCTTGCTCAAGAATGCGAGAAAGTGCCTATTGCTTGGTAGGTGATTCATATTCACGTGATGGAGTACCATTAAGCTCAAGGCTAGTGAAAGATGGACAAATGCCCAACTAAGTTCACATATGGGCATGTTCTAAGAAAGCAGGCCAATTGGAGGGTGCCCATGAGAGATACTTGGGGAAGGGCAGCTTTCAAGTTTGTGAAATTTGGAATTATTGATCAAGAAAGTTCAGGATGTCAATTCAAGGAATTCTATAGTCAGGTCTCAGCCTTTGGGCTAGGCACTATATCAGGCATCTGGATGACACTCAACAAATATTTGTTAAATGATTTATGTATTCAATATCTGACCACTTCAGATCATTTCCACCCATTGGCCAACGTTTCTTTTCCATCCAGATTTTTGCAGCAGTTGCCTGACTGGTCTTTCTGTTTTCATCTCAGTTTCCTCTGAGCCTGTTCTACTCAAACCTCCGATAGTTTTTCTTCCTTCTGGGAGATAAAATCCTCACAATGGCTTGCAAATGTCTACCTTATCTGGCCTCTCATTACTCTCTCTCTCTCCTCTCTCTCTCTCTCTCTCTCTCTCTCTTTCCCTTGGCATCTTTTACAACTTGATTTCCTCTCTCCTCTCCAGCCACACTGGCCTTCATGCTGTTTCTTGAACACATAATTCTTCCAATTCACCAGTCGTATTCTTACACGGGTAGTTTCTCTGAGCTGGAATGATATTCCGTCCTCCTTCGCATGCCTCCTTCAGGGCTTTTCTGAAATGTTGCCTTCCTAAGGAGGTCTTCCAGATTATCTGTCTTAGTTTTCCAAGCTGCTATGATAAATATCACACAACAGATTGATTTAAACAATGGTAATTATTGTCTCATAGTTTTGGAAGTTAGAAGACTTGCTTCCTTCTGTGTTTAGTAGCATTTCCAGTGCTAGCTTGCACAGTCCTTGAGGTTCCTACTGGAAGCACTGGAGAGACCACAGAAATTTCCAGGTTCACCCTTGTAGATGGCTGCTGTGTATATCATCTAAGTTGTGCACTGCAGTCATACACACACACACACACACACACACACACACACACACACACACACATCCTTATTATACTGAAATTTTATAATTACTGTCTCCTAATTGCTGATTCCAAAGAGGGATGAAGCACATATTTATTATGACAATTTTATGGCTTATAACCCTAAAAAGTTTTGCTCTATCAAAATCAGCATAATATGACAAATTTCCAACAGATGGAAGTATGGTGTCTTATTCCAACAGATAAGGTATGCATCTACTTTACCTTAAAAAGGTAAAGACCTTACCTGGGCCTCTCTTGCTGAATAACTTGGTGACTACCTTTAAAAACAAACAAAAAAACCTCCTGGTTTTAGTCTGGGTCCAGTTTCCTCAATCTACTGCTGAGTTATCAATTTAATTGATAAACTGTTTCATTATGACAGAAATTACTATGTAATGATTCAATTTCCATTAATAGTCTTTTAAGGTATTCTTTACGTAAATTTAAATTGTGTAACAATTTGTTAAGTATGTTATACATTTTTTGTTACAATGGAAATATTGTGGTTAAGATAATTATTTAAAATTTGGAGGCATGTTATATAACACTTTAAAATGTTGGAAATTATTGGAAAATGTGCTGTTTCCCTTCAGATATTCTAAAGAAAATCTAAATAAATGATCAGTATCAGAAAAGAGAAAAATTAGAACATTGTTAGAGAAGAAAATTAAAGAGAAACTGTGGTTGAATAAATTTTCTGGAGAAATAAATTGGAATGACAGATCAAAAAAGGAAAAACTTCAGAGCTACGATTTTCAGCAGAATGTAACATAAATATGTCATTTGTAGAAGAGAATGAGAATTTATTCTCCACATCAATATCAACTCCAAATAAAGAGTTTCAGGAATGTCTTCCAATGGTATCCATTAAACTAAATATTCTTTCTGCTATTCCGTGTCCATGACCATTGAATTTGAATATTAAAAAAGGACATGACACTCATGTTGAAAGTTATCCTATTCTGGTGAGAAATTATAACACTCCCAAAGAAATTATAGGTAGGAATATTTCTGAAATGATTACACATTATTCTCCCAAATGTTGAAAAATGAGTACATTCTGGTTATTCTGTCTCTTATTGACCTTACAAACTCTTTGGAGGATAGAAGATAATTCACTAGTGAATGAGAAAGTGCAATGACTGTCTGCATCTATTAAATTTTCTTAGTAAATGTTACAAAATTAAAATGCACATAAATAGTAATGTAAATATGCAAAGTTGAAATAATAGAAAAATGCATAACAATTGATGCCACCAGAGATTATATGGAAAAGAAAAAAAATATTGGAATGCTATGATTGACCTCTTAACATACATGATATAAATTTTGGCTACCCTGTCTAGCATCCAGAGGGTACTCCCAGAAAATTTAAGAGTGAGATAATGGCAATTTGCTGTATTTTGCAGAAATTATAGCAAAATTTTAAACCCTATGGAAGTCATTCACACCGTCTACAAACATTGACAACATATATTTCTTAGGGGCTGGAATACAAAACCCAAAATGTAAAATTATAGCACAATTATTTGCATAAAGAATAAAGGTGAAAAATAATTAAATTATTTTAGATACAACCTCTGCTGTAAATCATGTCAGGTAGATAGCAATTATTGTTAGGTTTGTGGATTATATAAATGCATATATTTCTATATGTGAACTTTTGGGGAAAGAGTTGCCCTGCAGATTAAACAACTAAAGAAGAATAATGTACATTTCTAGTGAACTATACAAAAAACTGAATCCAGGCAAAAATAATTTGAGGATCTAGGGATATGACAAGAATGCATAGAAAAAGTAACAATTTATAACAAAAGAACTTTTATTTGTTGATCTCTCCATTATTTAAACTGTGTAATTAACAATGTAGTAAAAAACTACTTTATGACACTGCTAAATTGCAAATGTCTTTTAAGAACTAGTCAAATACTCTTTGACTTCATGTTTGGGTTGTGTTTAATGCATTTTGACTAAATAGTACAAAATTAAAAACCTTTGTCAAATACATGATGGGGAACTCAGTTGATAGCATTAATATATCACTAAAAACTTAATCACAAGCAGTGTTTTCCAGAAATCGATGATATAATTAAAAATAACTAAATATATATAGATATAGACCTATAAAGAATACTAATATACAATATTAATTCAGTGATATTTTGATTATAACATACAGTAATCATGTATAATAATAGTATTATAATCATTACTAATAATATATAATAGTGATTAAATATTATCATTTAAATATATTTTCAATAATAAAAGACTCTCCTGTTCTAGATCAGGGGTTTTGGAGTTCTAGATCAGGGATTGTCAAACTTTTTCTTTAAAGGGCCAGAGAGAATATTTTAGGCTTTGTGGGCATATAGTGTCTTTTGCAGCTAACTATTAACTCTACCATTGCAACGCAAAAGCCATAGACGATATGCAAGTGAATGAACAAGGGTGTGTTACAGTAGAACTTTATTTATGGATACTGAAATTTGGATTTCATGTGTCATGCAATATTTTTCTTATTTTAAATTTTTATAATTATTTAAAAATGTAAAAGCCATTCTTAGCTCATGGGCTGTACAAAAACAGGTGGTGGGTCAGATTTGGCTTCTGTGCTGTAGTTTGTTCATCACTATTTTAGAAAGCATGTATATTTTGAAGATTTGTGGAAAGATTTATAGGGATTACATACAAATTTACAGTTGAAATTGACTGATGAACAAAGTCAGGAATGATGTATTAGATGGAACGTGCTCATAGGACCTTAATCTACTGTACACATTTCCAAATACTTATGTGGCTCTCAGTTTATTTTTAACTCTGCCAATGGTAGTTGCCAGTGGAGAATGGAGCTTCTCTAATTGAAAATTTATCAAAAATAATTTAAAGTCTACAATGTCACTAGAAAAATAGTCTAATGTAGTGACCATATCTATTGAATGAGACAGATATGAGTATGTATTTAAATATTTACTCATAATGCAGAATTATTTTATTACAAATGATTATATCCTAATTAGTTCTTCATTATTGTGATTAAAATTTTGAATATTGTATTATCTTATGTTCAATAATTTGAATTGCGAATTTAAAAATGGGTATATTTATTGTTACAAATACGTATTTATATATTATTTCTATTATTTGTATATAACAGAAATAAATGATATACTAGCTTAAAAATGTTGCAGGAGGAAGATATACACTTTTCCTAATATGTACCGAGGTGCTGGATGAACCAGTGGAAGCTATCCACTTATAACAGTACTAAGGCACAGGGGGTACAAAGATGAACAAGACTTGGCACTTACTGTCAAAGAGCTTCTAGCCTAGTGGTGAGTTGGATGTTTTGCAGTTGTAACATCTTTTGCAAAGCAGCCTTCTCTGTTATTGTTCTTTCCATTGTTGGTGGCTCAATGCCTAGGGTTTTCTTTAACACAAAAAGCAGCAACAAAGTGTGCTACCTTACAGCAATAAAGCAAATGAGCATGAAAATGGAAACCACTGAGTCTGCTGTTATGTATAAAATGTGACATGTGGGAGTTTTTAATGGTGTCTTCTGCCTCACCTCTTTAATAGCACATAGGTTGAGTCAACAAGCTTCAAAGACCTTGCTGGGGATAGATAGCCTCGTCTTAAGGGCAAAGATTTATTAGCCAAGTTGACAACTCATTATTTTTGACAGGGTGTAAACTCTATGATCAACAAAGATCTAAATTGAGAACAAAGCTTATTGACTTTTAGACAAATTACAAAAATTTCTAGAATTATACAGCCAAACATTTTTTTTTTTAAGAAATGAACTTTGAAATTCATTGAGGCTGTTTGAAGATAAAAGAATTGTTTATGAGCCAATGATGAAAGTGTGTTAAGGGCCACAGGTATTTTGCAATAGACATCTGGAGATCTCATTAGAATTTGAAAGTACAGTGAGGAAAAGAAGTTCTTTAAAGTGAGAAGGGTTGGCTGAACTTGAGTGAGGCGAATTACACCTGGAAGCAAGGATCTGAGGGAAATTTTTGCCCAGGTGGTGTTGTGTAGGCTGGTAGGAGTCAATACTGCACATCGATCTAGTTTTTTAGTTCTTAGTATAAACCTTCTGAAATCGTAAGCATGTAAAAGGGCACAAAACAAGTGCAACCACCCCTTTAAAATAATTTCCATATCCTTGGCTTACACCTGTGAATTTGATATCTTTTTTCTTTTCTGTTTTAGAATCTGAAAGATAAATAGGTCAGTGATAGAATGTCCAATCTGGCAATTGTTTATTGATTTGCAGCCTCATAGGATGCTTTGGCTCAACTGTTGGTAAAATTATTTTCATGTAACTTGATGGACTTGTTGACACTTGCAGGAATCAAGGTCAAGTTGTATGAAACATACAAGATTTTATTTGGTTTTCTTTCTATAGAAATGGCATAAGCTGTTCTTAAAATATGGCTGGCCTTCTAAAAAAAATTCACCCAACTGAAAGAGGAGATGCTGAAATGCAGCTCAGAGCATGAACAAATAAAATGAAAAATGAATAAAACAACATCCAAGTTGAATAGTCGGTTCTTCAAAATAATGAATAAATTGAGTAAACTCTGCCATGACTCATTTAAAAAATTTGTGCCAGCTGATAAGAAAAGAGTAAATATTAGTTAAAATCAGAATGTAGACTATCAATGATAACGCAAACATGTTTTAAATCATTTCTATATTTTTGTTCTTAGTTTTATATTAGTAATCTGGTGATTGAGTTAAATGATTGCTTATAAAACCTATACAAACAACATAAACACAACAAGGAAGGAGCATAAAGAAAGGAAGAAGTAGAGAAGATTACTATGCAGTTAAAAATTTGGCAGTTGTTCCTGAATGTTTGTAAAAGTAGAAACAGTTTCAAAATTTCTAAAACTATGTTCTTTGGAAGAGACACTTCTCTAAAATATAAATTTCCTGATCCATTGAATAAAGCAAATATAGTTTGGAGTACAAATATGAGAACATTATCAAATTATGTAAGCAAGAAAAAAAGGAAAATTATAGGCATAGATCAAAAATAAAAAAATAAAGATAACAAACACAGCAAGCAAAGTAAGTTGAAAACAAATAAAACCAGAAATAAGGTGAAGACATGCCCGATCACCACTACTATTTAACATAACATTTGAAATGCGGCAATAGTTATTTGAGGTGAAAACAAAATCAGAGACAAAAATAAAGAGGAAATATTTTAGGAATAATTTTCTTGTAAAAATATACATATATAAATTAGAAAAGTAAAAAAAGTATATAATGAAAATTATTGGAATTAACAAAAGAATTTAGCAAATTTTTAGAATATAAGATGAAGTACCAAACATGGTACATAAATTACTATTTAGCTATTATATATTTTCACATATACAAATAAAATATTAAGAATTTGGGTATTAAACTTGGGAACTAGAGATTTATTTAAAGAAAATGATATGCTCTAATAAAGAAAATAGAGCTGTCTTGATGGTTTAAGAGCCCTTATTTCCTCAAAGATTAGCTGACTTGTACCTCAAGATCTTAAGAATATTTTTTTCCTAGGACATATAAAGAACTTTAGGACAATTTTTCCAAAACATATTCCTAAACCCTAAACTTCAGTTTCATAAACTTGACTTGTTTCTCTTTTATTCATCTCAGCTATTTTCCCCTCTTTGCTTCATTTTAGTACTAAGTCCTGAAACCCACTCACATATGACTTCAGACTTCCCTTTCCTTCTTTTAAAATTTTTTAATTTTTTGCATGGGCAGGCACTGGGAATCGAACCCAGGTCTCTGGCATGGCAGGCGAGAACTCTGCCTGCTGAGCCACCATGGCCTACCCCTCCCTTTCCTTTTAAATTGAGTTTCCAGCAATTCCAGTTTTTGATTCTGTGCCTCCTTTTATAAATTAAAACTCTTGGAGAAGGAAATGATATACATCACTGTGATGGTTAAGTTCCTGTGTCAGCTTGGCTAAGTTATGGTGCCCAGTTGTTTGGCCAAGCAAGCACTGGCCTGATTGTTACTGTGAGACTATTTCATGGACATAAATCATCAGTAAATTGATTGCATCTATGGCTGATTACTTCTACAATTATCTGAGGAGATTGCCTTCAACAGGAGAGATGTCCCATCCAATCAGCTGCAGGTTTTGAAAGGAGAAGGAATGATTTGAACAGTCAGAAGAGAGAATATCCCTCTCTACTTTGGCCAGGCAGCTTCTCCTGGGGAATTCACCAAAACATTCATCAGCGTTCCCAGCTTGCAGCCTGCTTTGTGGAATCTGGACTTAAGCATCCCCACAATTACAATAACATTTCTTATAAAAGCTCGTAATATTTACTGATATCGCCTGTCAGTTCTGTTTTCCTAGAGAACCCTCACTAATACAGTCACAAACTCAAATCCACATCAAGAAAGGAAGAATGTCAGAGAAGGAATAATTGATGATAAAATACAATCTTTTTAAATTTCTTATTCTTAATTGATCCAAAAGATGACTATTTAAAGTAACAATAGTAACAATGTATTGGGTGGTGATAGCACATAGAGAACCGAAATGAATTATAGAAATGCCATAAAGAATGGGAGGAATTAGAACAGTATGTGAAATGGTACAGTGTTGTTTGAAGATGGACTTAGATTAGTTAAAATGTATATTGCAAAACCTAGAGTAACCACTAAAAGCTTTTTTAAAAGAAGTACATTTTATAGGTGAGAGAGTAGATAAAACAAGATTATATAAAATACTTAATTATTAACAACCCTTCCAGCATGAAAAAGTTGGAGTGGGCATATCCCAAATACCCCTAAAGGGTGGGAGAAAGATCAAGGGTGATGGTGGAGTTATACAGAGAAGGTAGGGTTCAGCAAACAATGTGATTGCGAATCATTGTATATTAACACTTCTTTTAGTCTTCAGCATCTTGGAACAGCTAAATTGTGGAATTGTAACCCATACCAAACTCTAAAATCTCTTCTACAATTAATTGTTGTGTTGTGTGTTGAAATTTATTGCTTTTTGTATATATATTATTTTTCACAAAAAAGGAAAAAAGTGATGATAAAAATATATATATATATATTCCTTCTAGCTTCCAATGTTCTGGAGCAGTTAGAAGGAAAAATCTGAGATGATGGTATTCAAAAATTCTGGGATCTGTCCTATAAGTACTTCCTGAAGAGTACATTGAAAACTATAGCTTTTTTTTCTTTCTTTGCTTTGGATATATGTTATACTAAACAATAAAAAAGTTAAAAAGTTAAAAAAAAAAGAAAAAGAAAAAAAGGGCTCTGGAGACAGAAAAAAAAATTGTGGAATTATACCTCATACCAAACTCTGAAAATCTGTTCTACACCTAATTGTTATGATGGGCTTTGAAAAGTATTGCTTTTTTGTATATATGTTATTTTTCACAAAAGGGAAAAAAAAGTCGATTGTGATGATAAAAAAAATATTTATTCCTTCTAGCATTTGATGTTCTGGAGCAGCTAGAAGGAAAAATCTAATATGATAGTCCATGACAAACTTTGTGATCTGTCCTGTAACTACCTGTTGAAGAGTGCTTTGAAAACTACTGCTTTTTTCTTTCTTTGCTTTGTATATATATTATACGATTAAAAAAAAGTTCAAAAAAATACTTAACTAAACCAGAGAAAGCAGAAAAAGAGAGAGAGAGAAAAAGGAACTAAGAACAAATGCAATGAATAGTAAGAGTTACAAATATGGTAGATATTAATCCAATGATATCAATAATTATTCAAAATATGAATGTTCTAACAACACCAGTTAAGAGACAGATTGTCAGAATGGAAAAAATAATAAGAATCCAGCTATACTTTGTCAACAGGAAACAAACCCACTTTAAATGTAAAGACTCAGATAGGTCAAAAGTAAAGGGATGTTAAGGTAAATCAGAATACAGGGTAAAGAATGACATCATCCATATTTTAAATCTTCAATTTCAAAGGGAGAGATGCTTATATGGTACAAAATTTATATTTTGGATAGTGCATTTCCTAGTTTAACTTTCATGGTCAGTTTAGTTGAACACAATAAGTACATGGAATCCTGAATAGGGCCTGAGACTTTGTTGGTTTGTCCAACAAAGTCCAATAAAGTATTATTTTTTTTGTATTATTAAGCATTACATATATATATGTATATATACAATGTGTATTCACCTAACAGAGTAGTAAATACATGAGGTTAGTTTGATGCCCTAATGTATCCCAGAATAATTTGGGCAGTGAATAAAGAAGTATTTGCAATGTCCCTTTGGGGCACTGGGAAGAAAGGAGGAAATAGTCAACTTCCCCATTTGGAGAATTTCTGATATTCTCACAAGTAGTGGATACAAGCAATAGTTTGTACAACCAATAGTGGTTTGCCCCATATGAAATATATTCCTGCAAAGGATAGACTAAGCCTATTGAGAATTAGGCCTAGGAGTCACCCCTAGAGAACCTCTTTTGTTGCTCAAATGTGGCCTCTCTCTCTAAGCCAATTTAGCAGGTGAACTCACTGCCCTTCCCACTACATGGAACATGACTCCCAGGGAGGTAAATCTGGGAAGTGAGACAGAAGTCCTGGAATGAGATGGGACCTGGCATTAAGGGATTGAGAAAACTTTCTTGACCAAAAGGGAGAAGAAAGAAATGAGAAAAAGATAAAATATCAGTGGTTGAGAGATTTCAAACAGAGTTGACAGGTTATCCTGGAGGTTATTCTCATGCATTATATAGATACCCCTTTTTAGTTGATGGTGTATTGGTGTGGCTAGAGGGAAATACCTGAAACTGTACAACTGTGTTCCTGTAGACTTGATTCTTGAAGATGATTGTATAATGATATAGCTTTTTTAATGTAACGGTGTGATTGTGAAAATGATGATCCTTTTTTCTAGGATATGGACAGATGAGTAAACATACGGATAAAAATAATGAACAAATAATAGGGGGGACAAAGGTTAAAATATATTGGGTAGATGGAAATACTAGTGGGCAATGAGAGGGAGAGGTAAGGGCTATGGTATGTATGAGTTTTTCCTTTTTTTTTTCTGGAGAAGTGCAAATGTTCTAAAAAATGATCATAGTGATGAATACACAATTATGTGATGATATTTCGAGCCACTGATTGTACACCATGTATGGAATGTTTGTATGTTAAGAATGTTTGTATGTTAAGATTTACCAATACAAATAGTTAAAAAAAAAAGTAAAGGGATGGAAAAACATATACCATGCTAACACTGATCAGAAGAAACTGGAGCAGCTATATTAATTTCAGACAGAGCAGACTTCAAAACCAGGAAAATTAACAGGGATAAAGAGGGGTATTATATAATGATAAGGGGGCAAATACTCCAAAGACATAATAATGCTTAATATGTATGCCCCTAACAGAGTTGCAAATACATGAGGCAAAACCTGATATAGCTTCAAGAAGAAATAGACAAATCCACTATTCAAGATAAAGATTTCAATACCCCTCTATCAGTAATTGACAGATCTAGCAGGCCAAAAATCAATTAAGGATATATTTGACTTAAAAAGCACCAATAATCAATTGGATCTAATTGTTGTTTATAAGATATTCCATCTAATAACAGCAGAACATGCATTTTTCTCAATTTCATGTGTAACATTTACCAAAATAGACTATATACTTTGCCCTAAAACAAACCTTAACAAATTTAAAAGAGCAGAAATCATACAAAGTATATTCTTAGACCACAGTGGAATTAAACTATAAATCAATAACAACAAGCCAGAAAATTCCAAAATATTTTAGTCAGAAAAGGAGTCTCAAATAACACATGGGTCAAAGAAGAAGTCTCAAGAAAAACTTACAGAATATTTTGAACTAAATGAAAATGAAAATACAACTTATCAAAATGTGTGGGGTGTACTGCAGAGAACCTCTTTTGTTGCTCAGATGTGGCCTTTCTCTCTCTAAGTCAACATGGCAAGTGAACTTACTACCCTCCCCCCCAGCATGAGACATGACTCCCAGGGGTGTAAACCTCCCTGGCAACGTGGGACAGAAATCCTGGGATGAACTTGGACTTGGCATCAAGGGATTGAGAAAACCTTCTCGACCAAAAGGGGGAAGAGAGAAATGAGACAAAATAAAGTGTCAGTAGCTGAGAGATTTCAAACAGAGTCGAGAGGTTATCCTGGAGGTTATTCTTCTGTGTTGTACAGATATCCCTTTTTAGTTTATGGTGTATTAGAGTGGCTAGAGGGAAGTACCTGAAACTGTTGAGCTGTGTTCAAGTAGCCTTGTTTCCTGAAGATGATTGTATAATGATGTAACTTTTATAATGTGACTGTGTGATTGTGAAAACTTTGTGTCTGATGCTCCTTTTATCTAGGATATGGACAGATGAGTAAAAAATATGGATAAAAATAAACAAATAGTAGGGGGAACAAAGGTTAAAATAAATTGAGTAGATTGAAATACTAGTGATCAATGACAGGAAGGGGTAAAAGGTATAGTATGTATAAGTTTTTTTCTTTTTTATTTCATTTGCTGGAGAGATGCAAATGTTCAAAAAAAATGATCATGATGATGAATACACAACTATGTGATGACATTGTAAACCACTGATTGTACACCATGTATAGAATATTTGCATGTTTGTTTAAGGTTTACAATAAAAATATTTTTTAAAAAGTGTGGGGTGCAGCAAAAGCAATGCTTAGAAGGAATTTTATAGAATTGGATGCACATATTAGAAAAAAGGAAGATTTAAAAGCAATAATCTAAGTTTCCACCTTAGGAAACTACAGAAAGAAGAACAATGTAAACTTAAAGCAAGCAGAAGAAAAGAAATAATAAAAATTTGAGCACAAATTAATGAAAAGGAAGATAGGAAATCACTAGAGAAAATAATGAAACCAAAAGCTGATTCTTTGAAAAAAATCAACAAAATTGATAAACTTCTAGCCAAGCTAATCTTGAAAAAAGAGAGAAGACACAAATTTCTAATCAGCAATGAAAGAGAGGCCATAACTACTGATCAAATGAACATCAAATGACAATAAAGGAATATAATGAACAACTCTATGTACACAAACTGATAACTTAGATGAAATGCACCAATTTTTAAAAAAACACACACTACCAAAATTCACAGAAGGAATAAAAGATACTATGCATAGGTCCATATCTATTAAATAACTTGAATCAATACGAATAAGCTTCCAAAAGAGAAAACACAAGGCCCAGATATTCTACCAAACATTTAAGGAAGAAATGAGAACAATTCTCTGCAATCTGTTTCAGAAAAATAAAAATTTTATGAGACCAGGATTACCCTAATATGAAAACAAGATAAACACACTGCAAGAAAGAGAAATTACAGAAAAATGTATCTCACGATATATATTATCATGAGCCAATTGAATCCAACAATGTAGGAAAAGAATTATACACTATGGCAAAATGGGATTTTTCTAGATATGTAAGCCTGGGCCAATGTTTAGAAATTAAACAATGTAACCCATCGCATCAATAGGATAAAATCATATGATTTTATCAACTGATGCAGAAAAAGTAACTGAAAAAATTCCACCCCCCTGCATGATAAAGTCTCAGCTAACTAGGAAAGATGGAACTTCCTCAATTTTATAAATTATATTTACCAAAAACCTACAGCTAATATCATATTTAATGGTGAGAAATGGAATGCATTCTTCCTAATACTGGGTTCTAGGCAAAGATGTGCTATCTCACTAATACTATTTGACGTTGGACTGGACGTCATAGCTAGCAAAAAAGAAAAAAGAAAAGGGAAATGAAATATATGTGGATTGGGAAATTAGAAATAATGATTTTGTTAACAGCTGGCATGATTATCCATGTAGAAAATCCCAAAGACTTGACAAAAAGCCCTTAAAACCTATAAGTGAGTATGGCAACTTCACAGAATACAAGGTTAACGTATAAAAGTTAGTTGCTTTCCTATATACCAGTAATGAACAATTAGAATTTGAAATGAGAATAAAAATAACACAGTAGCAATAAATTTAATAAAATGTATATAGTATCTACATACGGAAAACAACAAAACCTTGAGGAAAGATATCAGTGAAAATCTAAATGAGATATTTCAGACTTATGAATTGGAAGACTCAATTTTGTTTTGGTATCAATTCTTCCCAACTTGATCCATATATTTAATGCAATCTTAATTAAAATCCCAGCAAGCTATTTTATAGGTATTGAAAGGTTGATTCTAAAGTTCATGTGCAAAGACAAACACAATACTGAAGAAAAACAAAGTTGGATAGTGAGGACTCACACTATCCAATTTCAAGACTTGCTGCAATGCTATAGTAATCAAAACATTGTGGTTTTGGTAAAAGCATACACACCGAGATCAATGGAATAAAATAGAGAGCCCAGAAATAGTCCCACATAAATATAGCCAAGTGATATTTAACAAAGGAGAAAAAGCAACTCAATAGAAAAAGGATAGGTTTTTCAACAAATGATACTGAAACAATTGGATGCTCATAGGCAAAAAAAAAAAGAGAGAGAGAGAACCTAAATGTAAGCATAGACCCTACACTCTTCAAAAAAATCAACTAAAAATGGATCATAGATAGAATCTAAAATGCAAATTTATAAAACTTCTAGAATAAAACATTGGAGGTAACTGAGGCAATCTTAGGTTTGATTATGAGTTTTTAGATAAAACACCAAAAGCTTGATCTATGAAAGAAATAATTGATACATTAGACTTTATTAAAATTAAATCATTCTGCTCTGGAAGACACGTACAAGAAATGAAAGACAACATACTGGGAAAAAATATTTCCAAAACACATATCTGATAAAGTACTTATGTCCAAATAACAAAAAACTCTTAAAATGCAACAATAAAAAACAGATTATCTATTAAAATGTGAGCAAGAAATCTGAAACTAAAGAAAATATACAAATGGCAAATAAGCATATGAAAAGATGCTTAACCTCATTTTCCATTAGGAAGTTGTAAATGAAAACAAAATGAGACACCACATCTATGAAGATAGCTAAAATTCAAATAACTCACAGTAGCTACTGCTGGTGAACTTGTGAGCGAGGCAGATTGAATCATGTACATACCTTAACAAAAGACATCTTCTTAAACCACCATAGACATCTTCTTAAATTCACCATAGTGTGAATCTATTTGTAAACAGTATCTTTGAACATGTTAAGGTGAGTCAGGGTGTAGTTTATGAAGATGAATTTCAAAGATCCTATTTACATGTGGCCAAACTAAATGGTGGCAAGCCTTAATCTGTATGATTGGAGGCTTTATTGAGAGAGAAAATTCGAATGAGTCAGACTCCAGAGAAGCCACAGAGGAGATCAAGGACATTGCTACATGACAGGAGGCAGAGATGAAAACCAACGAACTTCAGGATTGCAGCAATCTAGCACCAGAATGCTACAGATCTTGAGGAAAAAGCATGGCCTTGTTCATGCTTTGATTTTGGATTTCTACCTTCTGAAACTATGAGAATGTATTTTTGCTGTGTGGTATTTATCATAGCAGCCTGGCAAACTAAGATACAGAATAACAGGAATCCTCATATTGGGAATGCAAAATTATACAGTCACTTTAGAAGATAGTTTGGCTGTTTCTTAGAAAGCTAAGCATAGCCATACAATACAATCCAGTAATCATGTTCCTAGGTATTTATGTCCACACACAAAAACTTGCACACCAATGTTTAAAGCAGATTTATTAATAATCATCAAAAACTGGAAGCAATCGAAATATCCTTCAATAGGTGAATGGATAAAGACACTGTGGTACATTCATACAATGGACTATTAAAAATAAAATAAAAATAAAAAGAAATGAACTATCAAATCGAGAAAAGACATGAAAAAAATCTTAAATGCATATTGCGAAGTGAAAGAAGCCAGTCTGTAAAAGCTACATACTGTATGATTTCAATTACATGACATTCCTGAAAAGGCAAAAGTATAGCCATAGGAAAATGATCAGTCTGATTCTGTAATTTTGTACATATGAACCTATGCAATTGTCAAAACTCATGTTTTACAGCACAAAAAGTGAAACTTAATGTATGCAATTTAAAAGGATCCATAGGATCTGGGGAATCTTAGGGTGTAATGTACAACATGAAAAAACAGTGTAACTATATGACAAATGTAGGAAACAAGTTCACTGAAGGGAGAGGGAGAAAAGTTGCTGAACACCAGGTATCTTTGTATATTAGCGGTCTCTGTAAGAGCAAAGGGAAAAGCATCTTCACTTAAGCACTGTACTCTGGTTGATAATGTTCTTTCTCATGGGGGTGCCAGCGAACAATTGTATCCTGCTATAAATATATACTGGAATTCACCACTTAAGTAAGTGGATGGTGAGGGTGGATGCCCATTCTGTGGGAGTAAACAGATAAGCAAGGAAGAGGTGAGAGTAATCTATGGGGTAATGGACTAGCATTGGTGATATGAAGTCATGTTTAGTTTAATATAGATGCGTTAGTCTGCACATATTTCCTAGCTCTGTCTGCTGAAAGGGCCCCCAGGAGCAATGAACACACCTAATGTCCAGATCTTGGTTTCTGATACCATTCACTAACAAAAAGAAGATAGGCTCCTTTGAGAAATGGCTGATTCTAGGACTGGGGGCGAAAATATTCAATGAGCCTGGGGCTTATTGTAGTGCCAGAAAGTAAGGAAATGCTCAAATAAACAAATTAAAATACAACCCATACTGGCAACATGGGACATAATTCCCAGGGGTGAGCCTGGCCCTGGCATCATGGGATTGAGAATGTGTTCTTGACCAAAAGGAGAAAAGAAACAAAATAAAGTTTCAGTGGCTAAGGGATTTCAAATAGTGTAGATAGGATATTCTACAGGTTACTCTTATGCAAGCTTCGGCCAGATATTGCAAATTGCCACAGCGTGCCAAGCCCCAACCAACAGTATTCCTGAAAATCCTAAAGAATACCCAGGGCTCTATCTAAAATTCCATAAAATTTTTCTTAGTAAGTTTATTTTTCAGAAAGTTAAGGCCTCCAGATTGTTCCTATGCCAGATAAGCCCTGAAACGCAGATGTAACAGTTTTTGCAAGAGCATCAATCAGTTTCATTCTGCTACTACATAGGTTAACACCCCTCTACAGCGCAAAGAAGTTAGAATGGTCATTGCCAGCTATCCCTGAAGATTGAGAGAATGATCAAACATTAGGGAGGAGGTATAACTGAGAAATTAGAATTTAACAAATGATTATGACTACTGACTCAATATACATATTTCTTTTTAATTTCTTGGGTATCAGAATAGCCAGAAGGAAATTCTTGAAATTGTTGAACTATAATCCAGTAGCCTTGATCTTTGATAATGACTGTATAACTATATAGCTTTTATAATGTGACCATGTGATTGTAAAACCCTATGACTGACACTGCCTTTATCCAGTGTATGGGTAGATGAGTAATAAAATAAAGACAATAATAATAATAATGGGGGTGAAGAAGGGGTATGGAATGTTTTGGGTTTTCTTTATTAGGGGAAATAGAAATGTTCTAAAATTGATTGTGGTGATGAATGTACAAGTATATGATGATACTGTGAACCACTGATTGTATACTTTGGATGGATTATATGGTGTGTGAATATGTCTCAGTAAAATTGCATTGAAAGATAAAAAATAGAGCAACTCACAGTGATGGGGATATGTCAAAGGGACATGGACAGGAGTCAACTGACAGAGCTCCCAGTAGTCAAAGCTGGAGTGCTTTAAACAACAAAATAAAATAGTATTGGATTATTATCCAAATTATAAAATAAATATTTGCAAGTTCATACTGGTATAAACAGATAATTTTATAAATGGGGGCAAAGAAACAAACTCTTGTGCAGAGTTCCAAATCATTTATGTAGATACTTCACTCTCAAATGGTTGGGGCATAAGAGTTAAGATTCAAATACAAAATAACAGCAGAGAGTTAAAACTAAAGCTGCAACTACAAGAAGTAACAGGAAGCTCAAAATCTATGAACTGAGTATTCAAACAACTTTCTTCACTGAGTTCATTTTTATGTCAGTACAACATTGGATCAGACAGAATTTTGAATTCATGAATATAAAGAATCGTTTTTCACCTTAGCGTCTCTGGAAGAACCAATGCTTGCTGTTACCTAAAGTTTTGGATATATTAATGTAGAAGACTAATTAATACCTGCAAAATAAAGCATACTGTAGTACTCTTAAAAAAAAAAAGCTAAGTTGGGGCATGTTCTAGCTTGCTAGCTGCTGGAATGCAATATACCAGAAACGGAACGGCTTTTAAAAAGGGGAATTTAAAAAGCTGGTAGTTTACAATTCTAAGGCTGAGAAAATGTCCCAATTAAAGCAAAGCTATAAAAATATCCAAATTAAGACGCCAAGGAGAGGATACCTTCACTCAAGTAAAGCCAAGGGTTTGGCGTATCTCTCTCAACTGGGAAGGCACATGGGGAGCATAGTGACAGTCTGCTGACTTTCTCTCCAGTCTTCTTGCTTCCTGAAGCTCCCCCAGGGGCGTTCTCCTCCTTCAGCTCCAAAGGTCGCTGGATGGTGAACTCTGTGGTTCTCTCAGCCTCGTGGCTCTGCTCAGCTCTGCTGTGGCGTTCTTGTGGCTCTAAAATGGGACTGTCTCCGAAATGTTTCCTCTTTTAAAGGATTAATGGGTGGCGTCACGACACCATGGAAGCTATCTGATCAAAAGTTTACCGCTCACAATCAGGTGGGTCACATCTCCAGGGGAACATTTAATGAGGATTAAAGAATATGGCTTTTCTGGGGTCCACTACAGATTCGAACCGGCATAGGGCATAAACCCAACTTCTTCAGTGCGGACTGTACACAGTGTTTCCCTTCCAACAAGAAGGAAAAATCTAACTTTACAGTAGATAAAACTGACAGACATTCTTACATCCAGGTGATCAAGGTCAATATCAATGGCAGTAAGTCATGTTAATAGCATGTGCCCGTAACACAATATGATGAAAATGTCATTTACCTTTATTGTCCTCCTTCATAAAGCCCCAAAACCCACTCTACCCATGAGAAAAATATCAGACAAATCCCAACTGAGAGACATTCCACAAAATACTTGACCAGTACAAGGAAACTGTGAGAAACTCTCACAGCCAAGATGAGCCTAAAGAGACATGATGTGATCTTTTTTTTTTTTTTTATTAACATGGGCAGGCACCGGGAATTGAACCCAGGTCCTCTGGCATGGCAGGCAAGCGTTCTTGCCTGCTGAGCCACCGTGGTCCGCCCACATGATGTGATTTTATGGATGAGATCTGGGAAAAGGAAGAGGATATTTCATGGAAACTAAGGAAATGTCAATTAAATGTGGACTTTAGTTACAAATAATGTCTCAACATTAGTTCATCAATTATAATAAATGTATGATACTAATGTAAGCTGTTAATATGGAACTGGGTGTGAGGATTTATGGGAACTTTATTCTTTGTGTTTTTTTAATAAATCTAAGAAATAAAAACATATAAAAATTCTATATCATTAAGTTAAAAGGAGAAAATGTAATTGCATTTGAAGTTGCAGAAGTGTTTACAAACTATTTTAAGAAAATGAAAATGACAGATCAGACTCAGTATAAGAACAGAGTGGCATTACTAACCAAATATTGAATGGACACTTGGTTTAGAAAAGAATTGAATTAATGACAAGCTTATCACGAAACCAAAATAAGAAACTTCAGATTTAACAAAAAGTAAAGCACTGAAAACCAGAAAGGACACCAGAAAGTATACTTATTCTAATCCCCTATAGGTTTATATATCTGTTTTCTTTCTACCTTATCTTGACATTAATTACTTCAATTTATACCTTCCCTTGGCCTGATTTTCTAATTCTATTTCTATTTTAACATTATTATATTGTGTGTATTCCTCTGTAAACTAAGTTTACTACTTTTTGTAAAACGATAGGAATTTCATAATTGGAAAATAAATTTCCAGCAATTAAAGAAAACAAGGATATAATCAAAGATGAAGTGGAAGGTTCTGATGTGGCCCTATTTTTTTATGACATGTTCCAAGCTTTTCTTCTGACAGACCACATGGCAGTCACCACAGAGGTAAGAACTAGTGACAGTGCAATCCATTTCAAACTGGCCAAGACTACTCTCAATTGATCCAACTTCGAGTCCTCAATATTGCTCTGACCTGCAGCTGACTCCAGCCCTTCTAGCATAGCATCCCACTTGGCTGGCTTCCCTGGCTCAGTCCATCTCACTTAGAGCAAAGCTTCCTTCAGACTTAACGTCATGGCCTGTGCATTGGCGTGCCTGTCTGTCTCCTTCGCCTTGCCCATAGAGCCTGTCTGAGAGCTGCCCCATGGGGAACCTTGAGGCTGTGATTGACAATCCTGGGCTTTGCCTGCTTCCCTGGGTCTGAGCTTCAGACAAGTGGCTTTAAATATCCAAAATGAAAAATGTTCTGCCCGATAATAGGAACAGGACAAAATTTCAAAGAAAACAACAGAATGAATGGCAGGATAATGGATAAAATCCGTCACAAAATATATATGCTATATATAATGTGATAATAAAATAATGCATAAGTTATATACATATAGAATGTTTGTATAAATGTGTTATACCAATACTGAGAACCAATTCAATAAGCAGATGAGAAGGTGCATGAACTCATGAGAAAAATGAGAAAAGAAAGCAGCACATGACAAAGTGCATGGTGTAGCTCAAAATTGAGGTTATGAATTCTCAGACAGCATCTAGGTACTATTGCATGCTTATTTAACTGGCGGAAATCAACAACTGTGGTAAAACACAGTTAAAATGGGCTTTGGGGAAGGTACAACTGCATAGCTGTCAGCATTGTTAATCGCTTTAGTCCTTTTGGAGAATAGTGAGGCAAAATTAAAGAAAAGTTTTAAAACTGATCATCTGTTTTGATGTGATACTTCTGCTTCTGGAACTCAATTCCATGGCAGTAACTAGGTCAGGCTGTAAAGTCCTACAGGCAGAGGGGGTGCATAAGTTTAGGGTTTATGCTTTTTACTTTGCTACTGCTTATTTTTACTGTTTATGTGTGGTTTTTTTTAGATTATCAATTAAAATTTAACTGAACGAAGGATTTATAAGAAGCTAACATTTCCTTTGAGTTAGTGCTCTAAGGAGGTATCCCTGAGGAGAAAAATGAAAATTCTAGAAAAATATTAAGTATAACAGGTTAAAATAGTAAAAGATAGAATGTGCTCCAAATGCCAATGAAATAAAAAGGCAAACTGAGTAATGGCATCACACATAAAAACACCATATAATGTGTTCTATTTACATGAAAAAGGCAAACATGGAGCCTATTTAGGTTCAAAGGAATATTTAAGTGAAAAAAAGCAGAACACAAAACAATGCGTGCATGATGCAATGACATAAAAATGTACTGTGGCAATATTTGGAAGATAATTTAGAGAAACATACATAGAGTTTATGTCTTTCAGTCCCTTTTTTTTTCTATTCAGATGGTTAACTGCAAGATCCCCGCGCGTCCTGCAGGTGGGAAGGCTGGGACGCCGGCAGCACCGGGCAGCAGGCTGGGCGCTCTCTGGGCTCGGGTCTGCGTGAGTGAGGGGTGTGGGGGGCCCAGGCTGCCCTATGGACGCGTCCAGCGGGGAAGTCTTCAGTGGCAAACCGGTTTGGTACCCGGTTGGTTTGAGTCACGGGAACCACAGCCGAAAACCCACAGCAATCAAACCCAGACAAAATTAATATGTCTTTCGATGATATAATCAAATTGAATCGAAGGATGGAAGGAAGCAGAATTTTCCAAGACTAAACAGAAGACTCCGACAAAGTAGTGCCCTGCAATTCAGAATCGAGACTATGATGGGCGATCCAGCAGAATTCTGGGGGTCGTAAAAAGAGCCTGAGCCATCAAGGGAAGAGGCTTGCCTGAAAAGAGACGTCCTTATGGGGCCATCCCTGGCCTAGCAGCTCGGAAAGCAATTGGAATCTGAAAAGGAATTAGTTCTACGAACCAACCACCTATAAATGACAACAATCTAACACCGTATTTTTCTGTGTTAAAAGGAAGGCAAGGTGCG
>PVIY010031571.1:0-29795 GCA_004026745.1 Myrmecophaga tridactyla | reverse complement strand
TCTTAAAACACAGAGTACCTAGAGATAGACAGAAACTAGAGAAGGGTAAGTGATTACCTAATGCGTACAGAATTATTAAAGAGGTAGAACTTAAATGTTTGGAAATGGATAGGAATGAGGGTAGCTCATTATTGGGATTATAAGTAATACTGCTGTATTGTAGGTTAATTTGATTGGAAGGGTGTTTTGAGACTCATGTATGTGAATGATTAAGAGTAGAAATATAAATAAGTTTATAAACAGTAATACCTTAATATTCTTTCATCATCAGTAACAGGTGTACCACAGCAATACTGGAGGTCAGTAATGGGAGGGAGAGATAAGGGATTATGGGGTATTTTGGGTTTTTTTTTTCTGTCTATCTGGCATTTTTCTTTTCAAAGCAGTTTAAACGGTCTAAAATTGAGTTTGATGATGATTGCACAACTAGGTGATGATACTGTGAGGCACTGATATATAATTTGGATGGAATATATGGAATGTGACTATATCTCAAAAAAGTCTGCAAGGAGAAAAGCCTACCAACAAAGAAAAGCCCAGGACCGTATGTATGGCTTCATAGGTGAATTTTATCAAGCATTCCAAGAATAATTAACACCATTCCTGCTCAAAATCTTCCAAAAAAAACTGAAGAAGGGGGACACTAATGTGCCATTTTGAAACTGTTGTATACCCCAGAAAAGCCATGTTCATTAATCCTGATTCAATATTGTTGGGTAGGATCTTTTTTATTAAGTTCTTCCCATGGAGACATGACCCATCCAATTGTGGGTGGGACCTTTTAATTAAGTGGTTTCCATGGAGATGTGTCTCTGACCATTCAAGGTAGGTCACTTACTGGAGTCCTTTAAAAGAGAACCATTTTGGAGAAAGCTTCAGAGCCCACACAGACAGAGATGTTTGGAGATATAGAAATAAAACATCCCTGGGAGGCTGTTTGAAACCAGAAGCCAAAGGATAAGCAGATGTCAGCCACATGCCTTCCCAGCTGAGAGAGGTGATCCAGACCATCAGCCTTTCTTGAGTCAGGGAATCTTTCTCTGGATGCCTTCGTTTGGACATTTTTATGGCCTTAGAACCGTAAACTTGTAACTTAAATTCCCTTTATAAATGCCAATCTATTTCTGGTATATTGCATTTCCAGCATCATTAAGAAACTAAAGTAACTACCTAACTCATTCTATGAAGCCAGTATCACCCTAATACCAAAGCCAGATAAAAATAGTAGAAGAAAAAACTTCAGATCCATCTCTTTGATGAATTTAGATGCAAAAATCCTCAATAAAATACTTGCAAACAGAATCCAACAGCACAGTAAAAGAAGTATAGGGTGGATCATAGTGGCTCGGCAGACAGAGTTCTCCCCTGCCATGCTGGAGACCTGGGTTCAATTCCCGGTACCTGCCCATGCAAAAAAAAAATATATATATATATATACACCCCATGACCAAGTGCAGTTTATTCCAGGTATGCAAGGGTGATTTAACACAAGAAAATCAATTGATGTAATAACCACATTAACAAATCAAAAGGAAAAAAAATACATGATCATCTCAATTGATGCAGAAAAGGCATTTGACAAAATTCATCATCCTTTCTAGATACAACACTTCAAAAGGTAGGAACTGTCAGGTCTCAGAATATAAAACCTGACATACAAAATGGATTCTGTGGCATGGAGGTCCCATCAATTTCTCTCCCTCAGCAGCTCCTCTGACAGGACCTGGTGAGCCAGCAAGACAGACAAGCAGGGACGAGCCTATGCCCCACCGGCCAGAGGCCAGGCCAGAAAACCATGAGCATGAAGCCCCGAGGTGCACCAGCCTGCTAGCTCCCGGCAATGCCTGCAGTCTTTCCACACCCCCATCTCACTCCCTTTAAAAAAAGCTGGCCCCAGAACGAGGGTCAGAGCCTTCTCCTTCCCGTGCATTGGCTATTCCACTTCACTAACTCTCAGGATCTGTTTGCTTTTACTTGGACAGATCCTATTACTAGAACTTCTAAGCAATTAACATGGACAGTTTCAGAAGCAGCCCGCATTTGTTTGGACACGCACTGGCCTGTAACGTGCAAATGTTAGACTTCCATCCCAGTAAACTGCTTCAATATGTAGAGGATCTCCTACTGTGGAGTCTCTCTGAGGCCTTATCACAAGAGCACACAGCCACCCTCAACTACTTACACCTAAAAGGACATAGGGTCTCTAAAGATAAAGGGCAGTTCTCAAGGCCTCAGACTGCATACTTGGGACTCACTCTTTCCCCCACTGAGAAAGGCATTGCTACTGCTGCACCCCTGGCACTGTAGCACAGCTTTTAGCCAAGCGGAGTCCAAAACAGGACGCAACACCAGAGGTCAGGCTCGAATCACTGTATTGTGCTGAGCAGCAGGGCACAAAACTTTGCGGGCACCATTTCAAGTTGGGACAAAGGAGGTGCAAACAGCTGCAGGTTTTATACACAGCAGGATGCGGAAACATTTGGTTAAGACATCGTGGACAAATTGTAAGGCAAGTTAGAAACAATAACCATAGCTGGAGCTAGCTGCAGACGATTTGTTGACCTTTATATTGTGCAGGCACGAGGGGTTTCCAGATGGCGCAGGTGACTGCCTCGCTCAGGGTTAATGGCTGCCGGCTGACGACGGCTCATTTTGATAGCCTACTGCTAACCACAGTTCCCCTCAGGAGGCAGAGGCAGCCTATCCTCCTTGCTCAAGCGATACAGAAAGGCCGAGGTCTGCCAAACACTCGCTCAAAAGGGGAGGGCGGGAGTTTGCCTCTGGGGGATAGGCAGCAGGGGAATGCTTTGGGCCGGCAGAAAACTGGCAAATACCAGGAGGTAGCGGTGGCCAAGGGCACAAGGCAGTTCAGTGAAGTCTACTTGCCATTGCTGACCTGGATAAAGGGATGGGTTGAACAAGTGCTTTCTGGCTTCTTGGGGTTCCAGTCAGGCCAGCAGGTTGGTTTTCTGGCAGACAGGGCAGTGGGTGGCAAGTTGCTAGAGAATGGGTGGAACCGGTGCCCATGATCTGAGGTAGTGGAGCCAGGTTTGGAGGAGTTTTTCTTCTCCCAGGTGGTATAAATTGTGCATTCGGAGCAGAGAGCCTGGAGGAGGCGCTTGGGAATCCAGGTGTGTTTGTTGTTAGGGTGGATTACCCACAAATCTGCCACTTTGAAACCTTCATAAGCCGCCTGCTTTAAATCTTCAGCCAAGTGTTCAGGGAGCTCTGAGGGAAGAGAAAGGACAGGAAAGGCTGAGGCCCTTATTGCCTCTGGACTCCAGGGTATTGGCTTTTTGGTGGCCGGGCAGGTGAGCAAGTCCCATTTGAAGTGGGAGGAGAGCTACAGTGAGGAGGCGAGACTGCCTCGGCATGCTTGATGGGGGCTAGTCGGTGATCGAGGGGTTCCTTTCCTTTCCATAGCTGGGCAAGGGCACGCAGGACTCCCCAGACATACTCGCTGTCGGTGTACAGGTTTATTCAGAGGCCCTGTCCAAGATGTAGGGCCTGGACCGCCTCAAGTTCCGCCCTTTGGGTGGATGCATCAGGGAGAGGGTGCCATGGCCACGGTATCTAGTGAGTCATTTACAACTGCTCATCCAGTGTACCTGGTGCCGTTTTCAATGAAACTGGAGCCATCGGTGACTAGCTGAAAATCAGGATTAGGGAAGGGGTGTTCAGAGAGACCTTCCCGAGGCTTGGTTCGTAGGTCAGTGCTGCGGTGCTGTCAGGGCTGGGAGCTTCTGGATCTATGGAGTGCGGAGGGAAGAGGGGCAGAGTTGAGTGGTCAGAGACCTCTCAGGGTGGTAGAGTAACTCAGGGTGCTCAAGGACAATGGCCTGACATCTGAGGAGACAGCTACTGGTCATCCAGGTAGGTCCTCGGGTTTCAAGAATAGTCCAAATAGCATGGGGGGACAGGACACATAGAGGTTCTCCAAAGGTGAATTTTTGAGCTTCCTGGACAAGCAGGGCAGCTGCAGCGATGGCCTGGGGGCAGTAGGGCCATCCACTGGCAGTGGAGTCGAGCTGTTTACTGAAGGACACAATTACCTTGGGGCGACAGGGTGAGTCTCAACAGAGGATTCCTCCGGCCATCCCTCTTCCTTCCACCACAAAGAGCTGGAGAGGTTTCGACAGGTCTGCCAAGTGCAGAGCCGGAGCTGAGGAGCGACATTCCTTAAGCTGGTGAACCCAGTGAGCAGCCAGGGCAGGGGCTGGTAGTGTTGGTGATCGGAGGTTTTTGACCTCAGTTAGGATGTTGTAAAGGGGCTTGACCAGAGTTCCGTAGTCCCAGATCCAGAGTGGGCAGTAGCCGGTTAGGCCAAGAAAGGACTTGAGTTCTTTTGTTGGGGTGGGACAGGGATGCCGCAGTGGCCTTTACCCATTCAGGGGCTAGTAGTTTTCCTTGGCCAAGGTCGCGCCTGAGGAATCGGACTTTGGTCTGAGCGATTTGAGCCTTTTTCTGGGACACCCGGTATCCTCGCTCACATGGGAAATTTAGCAGAGAGATGGTAGCCTAAGCACAGACAGAAGCAGTGGGAGAAGCCAAGAGCAGATCCTCCACATACTGGAGAAGTCCGAGTCCTGGTGTGCAGTACCATTCTCGGAGACTGGCAGCCAGAGCTTGGCTGAACAAAAGAGGAAAGTTTTGAATCCTTGGGGTAACCTGGGTTAGGGCTAGGGTTAGAGTGGTCAGGCTGGGAGCAGTAGGTGAATGCAAAGGTGGGACGGCTTTCAGGACCTGCCAGAATGCAGAAGAAGACATCCTTCAGACCCAACACCATGCAGCAGTGAAGCTGGGGGCTCGGAGTGCTGAGCAGAGGGCAGGGTCCAGAACCAGCTGCGGAAGGGCCGCTGTCCCCACACTGATGGCTCTCAGTCGTGCAGCACGCGGGCTTCATTTGGTTTTTGACAGCCAGGATGGGAGTGTTCCATGGGCTGTCAGGAACCGGGCATGGTTCTAGGACTCTTCCTTCGAACAGGTGGGAGATGACTTCCAGGAGGCCGGGGATGAGGTCGCTGTGGAGAGGACACTGGCGAAGGCGAACGGCTTGAGCTCCTGGCTTGAGGGTGATGCGGGTGGAGCAGCAGCGAAAGCCAGTCCAGGGAGTCCTGTTTCCCAGGCGTGGGGGGTACTCTGGTCGGAGACCGGGGACAGGGAGGCGACCATGACTGGGTTGGGGTAAGGTGACCCTGTCCAGAAGTCTGTTCCCTGCCAGAAGGTTACGGCGATGTACACAGGATGTTATTTCTTATGTGGAAACACAGCTTGCCTATTACTTCCTAATGACTGGACAGGAGCCTATACTATTGTTACGTTAGCCCCTGCAGCCCAAATCTTAACACTTCCTGAAATGGCTTCATCAGGGCAATTCCCAACCTTGGCTCTTTTCTTGAAATCCACCTCAACAAGCCCCTAAAACAAACCTATAGGCATGTCCGAGGACGCGTCCACCACATTCTAGAACACATAGGGCTAGGTCACACTATATATCAGAGCTTTCTCTGGTTTATTGGCATCCCCGTACTAGAAGCCTCTATTTTAAACACATCCCCAATGATGCAGCAATCATGGAATGTGACCATCCAAGCTTTAGAGCAGGAACGATCTTTGAAGAGCTTAGCCCAAGTAGTCCTACAAAATAGAAGAGCTCTGGGTGTCCTAACCACAACAGCGAGAGGAATTTGTGCTATAGTAAATGAAACTTGCTGTTTTTACATCAATAATACAAGAAAAGTAGAACAAAATTTTAGAATACTAAAAGAGCATGTGGCCATAATAAGCAGTAGCTTAGCAAAGGCAGATGTGAATTCATCCTGGCTAGAAAACTTTCTCTGAAATTTTCTTTCATTCTTCTCCACCCCCCCCCCCATGAGCTACCCTGCTCCCCCTCACTGGGCCCTTAATGAGTCTCCTGTTAATCTTTCTCTTAGCCCCCTGCCTCTCATGCTGTGATGATGAAAAACAGTTATTCCTCTAGCTGCCAATGTTCTGGAGCCGCTAGAAGGAAAAATCTGAGATGACGGAGTAAAAAAAAATTTTAATCCCCATGGTAACCATAAAGGAAATATCAGAGAATGTGCAAAGCTCCCATCAGGAAGTGGAGACCGGCCGGCGCGGCGGGGGCAACAGGGGCGAATGCGAGGTGAGAGCGGGGGTCCCGCTGGCGGGGGCTGCGGGGCCGCGGGGCCGCAGGGGGCTCGGGGCAGGGGTGCCTCGCGCGTCTCCAGCCCTCGGAGGAGCAGGTGCAGAGCCGCGACAAGCGCCGCGGGGACCGTGGGCGGGGCCGGCACGGCGGGCCGTGGGGGGCGTGGGTGGGCCGAGTGGGGCCGTGGGGGAGCGCGGGGTCCGCGGCGGGGAAGCCGGTACGGCGAGCCCGGGACCAGGATGCGCGGCGCTCGCGGTGGGAGGCGGGAGGCGGGGCGGCCTGCGCTGGGGGGCCCCCCCGAGAGCCGCAATGGTCTCAAAACACAGGGTTTAAGCTGAAAAAGCGGCAGTTCCCGTTTCCAAAGGCCGGGGGCCCCAGCCGGCGCCCGCCACGCCACGCCCCTGCCACGCCCCCTCGACCCGCCATACCATACCCCCCCGACCCGCTCCCGCCCCGGCACACTCCCTCGTCCCCCAACCAAGCCCCGCGGCCTCCCGGGCCCCGCACCTGGGGGTCAGGCCTGAGGGTCTGCTCGACCTCCGCACGGAGACAACGACCTCCGCACGGAGCGCCCCAAGGCGCTCGGAAAAGCAGGAAACTCCGCCCAAAGCAGACGAGGCCGCGTCTAGGCGGGCGGCGAGGGACGCTCTGGGGCCCGCCGGGAGCCAGGCTGGACACTCGGACAGCCGGACCCACCGGGCCGCGCTGGGGCCTCACGCTGTGTTGACGGGGCCGCGTAGAGCAAAAGTGAGCTCGAGGCGCCACTGGGCCAGCGAGGACAGGGAGGACGAGGCGGGAGGACAGGGAGGACGTAGTGGGAGGACGAGGCGGGGGAGGCGGGGAGGACGAGGCGGGAGGACAGAACGGGAGGACTGGGCGGGAGGACGACACAGGAGGACGGGAAGATGGGAAGACAGGGTGGGAGGACGAGGGCGGGAGGATGGAGAGGGCCTGCCACTCCACCGGGCAACTGCGGACCCTGCTGGGAAAAGTACACTGGATGGGCATGGGGGCAGCAACGCTGGATGGGCACGGGGGCAGTCAGCAGGAGGGGCGTGGAGCTGCAGCCCACTCCCAAATGTTCAGGAAAGATGATGAGATGGATACAAATGACAGCATGTAGCAATAGATGACAGACTGGAGGCAGAGGACAGATATTTAGACAGATGACGGGTTTCATAGAAAAATAGATGACTGATGGAAAAACAGAGGGCGCGAGGGGAATGGAGGGTTAGCGCTTAAGGGGTGCAGAGATTCTCTTTGGGGTGACAAAAATGTCTGGGTACTGGATGGTGGTGACGATGGAAAAGCACTGTGATGAGAGCAATGCCACTAAATTGTACACTTAAAAGTCATTAAATTGGGGCGGTGTGCATGTGGCTCAGCAGGCAGAGTTGTCACCTGCCATTCTGGAGACCTGGGTTCGATTCGCAGTGCCTGCCCATGCAAAAAAAAAAGGTTAAATTCGGGGAATTGTTATATGTATGTTACCACAACTTTTTAAATGCCAAAAAAACAGACACCACTTTTGAAGCTGTGCTCCTGCTGCACCCCCAGGCCGGTCCTCACAGGCTCCCGAATCAGCTGTGGTCATTTTGAGGTCAGTGACAGGGTCTGTTGAATAAGTACCTGCCGGTGTCCCGTAGACTCACTTATAAAGAAAACTGACTTAGATCGTCTTGAATGTAGCACAGAACAGGGACAGCCTACCCAGTTCCCACTAATGGGCCCGAGGGAAGGGAACTGCGCCTGGGTCTGGGAGAAGAGGACTCTGCAGCAGCCAGGCTGGCTTCGTGCTGACGCCCGCGTTCCCAGAGCCCAAGTCCAGTTTCCAACCCACGTGAACACTGGCCAGTGACGGCTGCTGACCGACTGGGTCACCCAGAAGGAAAGGTGTCAGGAAGAGCCTTCTGTATCCCCATCCCTACCACAGCGGCCCGACGGGAAGGAAAGGTCTGGGGGACGCAGGACACGACGGAAGCTGGGCCACCGCGCCCAGAGATGTCCAGGAAACCTCCCAGGAGATTCGGCAACAAAAGGACATCTCTCCCTCCCTAGAACTCTGGAGGAAGTTAAGACTGGAGAAGGAGTCCACAAATGCAGAACCAAAGAAAGAGAAACACACGAGGGAGGAAAAGCCCGTGGGGGCCAGTGGGCCACCCCTGCCCTCGCCTCCCCATCCACTGGGGAGTGCCCAGAGGCAGCACCCGGGTCCCTCCCACTTCCACCGGGACACAGACTATAGCACCCTCCCAGCAGGGAGACAGACCCCCATCCAGACCTAGAGACCCCAGCCCAGGGCCCAGGCGGGGAAGAGGGGGCAGCAGCATTCACTCCCCCCAAAGCAGCAAAGGGCCGGAGGAGGCTGCCCCGATCAGCCATTTGGGGAACCAGGGAATGGGGGATGCAGAAGCATGCCCAGGCCCGCGCGGGACAAAGGGGCTGAGGAAGCGTGGGTTGTGGGGTTGGTGGCAACCAGGCTGGGACGGAGCAGCAGCACACGGTCCTCCACCCTGAGCCCCACCCCAGTGCGGGTACCGGCAGCGAGGAGAGAAGTCGGGATCCACAGTCCACCCGAGTTGGACCTGCACGGGAGGCGGTGGCAGACAGTGCCATCCGCTGGGCAGGCCAGAACGTGCAGGAAAAAGGGCTTTGTCCAGCCCTTCCACACCCTCCCGGGCCCACTGGGTCCGGTCTCCCCTCCTGCATGAGTGCCTGACCCAGTTTCAACTCAGCTGTCAAAGCTGTCAAACTTTACTACAAACCCAAGCAAAAATCCTAGAGAAGAGGGTGAAACCGAGGTTCAGAATAAACTGATCGAGATAACCACATAACCAGACATCAGCAAAGAATCACAATGCATCCTAAACACAGGAAGACAGGCCCGGTCAAAGGAACAAATTAAAAAGTCAGGGACACAATTTGGAACAGCTAATCAAAGATGTTCAAACAAATCTCCTAAACAAATTCAACAGGATAACTATAGAAGGAAGATACTAGGTAGAAGAATTTGAGAGAACACGTAGAAAAACAGATCTTATGGAAATACAAGAAAGTATAAAAGAAATTAAAAATATACTACTATTCTGGTTTGCTAGCTGCCGGAATGCAATATACCAGAAATGGAATGGCTTCTAAAAACGGAAATCTAATAGGTTGCTAGTTTACAGTTCTAAGGCTGAGAAAATGTCCCAGTTAAAGCAAGTTTATAGAAATGTCCAATCTAAGGCATCCAGGAACAACATCCAAGATACCTTGGTTCAAGAAGGCCGATGAAGTTCAGGGTTTCTCTCTCAAGTGAGAAGGCACATGGCAATCACAGTCAGGGTTTCTCTCTCATCTGGAAGGGCACATGGTGAGCATGGCGTCATCTGCTAGCTTTCTCTCCGGGCTTCCTGTTTCATGAAGCTCCCCAGGAGGCATTTTCCTTCTTCATCTCCAAAGGTCACTGGCTGGTGGACTCTGCTTCTCATGGCTATGTCATTCTGGTCTGCTCTCTCTCAATCTCTTTCTTTCTCCAAAATGTTTCCTCTTATATAGGACTTTAGAAACTAATCAAGACCCACCCAAATAGGTGGAGACATGTCATCACCTAATCCAGTTTAACAACCACTCTTAATTAAAGCACATCTCCAGGGAGATGATCTGATTACAGTTTCAAACATACAGTATTGAATAGGGATTATTCTGCCTTTATGAAATGGGATTTAGATTAAACATGGCTTTTCTAGGGGACATACATCCTTCCAAACCAGCACAACTACAATCATAAGAGGATATACGCCAACAAAACAGACAACTTAGAGGAAATGGACAACTTTCTAGAAACACATGAACACCTACACTGACTAGAAGAAATAGAAGACTTCAGCAAGCCCATCACAAGTAAAGAGATTGAAATGGTCATCCAAAACCTCCCATCAAATACAGACCCAGGACTAGATGGCTTCACAGATGAATTCTACCAAGCTTTCCAAGAAGAATTAGTTCCAATCCTACTCAAACTTTAAAAAAAAAGAAAAAAATGAAGAGGAGGGAACACGCCCTAACTCATTCTGTGAAGCCAGCATCACATAATCTCAAAGCCTGATATGATCCTATAAGAAAAGAAAACTACAGACCAATCTCTCTAATGGATATAGATGCAAAATGCCTCAATGAAATAACCTGCAAATCAAATCCAACAGCACATTAAAAGAATTATAACCCAATCAAGTGGATTTTATCCCAAGTATGCATGGGTGTTTCAGCACTAGAAAATCAATTAATATTACACACTGCATTAACAAATCAAAGGGGGAAGCATAATCTTGGTTGATGCAGAAAAGGCATTTGATAAAATCTAGCATCCTTTCTTGATGAAAACACTTTGAAAGTAGGAATCAAAGGAAACGTCCTAAATGTGATCAAGGGCATGAATGAAACACCCATAGCTAACACTGCACTCAATGGTGGGAGACTGAAAGCTTTTTTCTGTAAGATCTGGAAGAAGATAAGGGTGCCACTGCCACCACTGTTACTCAACATTGTGCTGGAAGTTCTAGCAAGAGCAATCAGACAAGAAAAAGAAGTAGAAGGCATCCAAATCAGAAAGGGGGCATTAAACTTAACACTATTCGCAGACAACATGGTCCTATATTTAGCAAGTCCCAGAAAAACTTCAACAAAGCTACTAGAACTAATAAATGAGTTTAGCAAAGTGACAGGATACAGGGTTAATATGCAAAAATCAGTGGGGTTTCCATACACTAATGAGAAGGAATCTGAGGAAGAAATCAAGAAAAAAAAATTCCATTTACATTAGCAACTAAAAGAATCAAATGTCTAGGAATAAATGTCACCAAGGATGTAAAGGACCAATGCATGGAAAGCCACAAAAGATTGGTAAAAGGTCTGGAACACCTAAATAGATGGAAGGACATATCGTATTCATGAGTTGGAAGACTAACTATAGTTAAGATGTCAATTCTACCCAAATTGGTTTACAGATTCAATTCAATATCAATGAAAATTCTAAGTGCTTACCTTGCAGAAATGGAAAACCAATCATCAAATTTATGTGGAAATCCAAAAACCCAAAAACATCTTGAGAAAGAAAAACAAAGTTGGTGTACTCACACTTCCTGACCTTAAAGCATAGTACAAAGCTATAGTGGTCAAGGCAGTTTTAGTACTGGCATAAGGACAGATATATTGACCAATGTAATTGAACTGAGGGTTCAGAAATGGACCCTTTCATCTATGAGCAATCGATTTTTGACAAGGCTCCCAATTCCACCAAACTGGGGCAGAATAGTCTCTTTAACCAATGCTGCTGGGAGAACTGGCTATCCATGGCCAAAAGAATGAAAGAAGACCCCTATCTCGTATCTTATACAAAAACTACCTCAGAATGGATCGAAGACCATAAAACTCCAAGAAGCATCTGAAAGTGTGGTTGGAGGCAGTTTCTTGGACCTTACACCCAAAGCACAAGCAATAAAAGAAGTAATAGATAAATGGAATCTTCTCAAAATTGAATACTGGGTATAGGTGTACTAATACAAGACAAAAATAGACTTTAAATGTGAAAATGTTATAAGAGATAAAGAAAGACACTATAAGAGGGGCAATTCACCAAGAAGAAATAAGAATCATAAATGTTTAGGCACCTAACCAGGGTACCCCCAAAATATATGAGGCAAACACTGGCAAAACTGAGGGGAGGATATAACCCTCTACAGTAATAGTTGGAGACTTTAATCCAGTGCTCTCATCAATAGATAAAACATCTATATAGAGAATCAAAAAGGAAACAGGAAACTTGAACAATATTATCATTTAACTCACCCTAACAGACATATACAGAACACTGTACCCCCAAAACAGCAGAAGATACATTCCTATCAAGTGCTAATGGAACATTCTCAAAGATAGCCCACATGTTGGGTCACAAACATGCCTTAATAAATTTTAAAAGATTAAAACTATGCAAAGCCTATCTCCGATCATAATATAGTAAACATTTGCATTTTTGAAAATTTGCATTACTCCAGAAAAAAAAAGGAAAACTCAAATATACCATACCCCTTACTCCTCCCTCTCATTGGCCACTAGTATTTCCACCTACCTAATTTATTTTACCTTTTGTCCCCCTGTTATTTATTTTTTTACTGTATTTTTTGTTCATCTTTCCATACCCTGGGTAAAAGGAGCATCAGACACAAGGTTTTCACAATCACACAGTCACACTGTGAAAGTCATATCTTTATACAATTGTTTTTAAGAATCAAGGCTACTTCCTTGAGCAGGCCACAGTGGCTTAGCAGGCAGAGTTCTTGCCTGCAATGACAGAGACCCAGGTTCAATTCCCATTGCCTGCCCATGCAAAAAAGAATCAAGGTTAGTGGAACAAAGCTCAACAGTTTCAGGTACTTTCCTCCAGCCACTCCAATACATCATAAACTAAAAAGGGGATATTTATATATGCATAGGAATAACCTCCAGAATAACCTCTCAACTCTGTTTGAAATCTCTCACCCACTGAAACTTTACTTTATCTCATTTCTCTCTTCCCCTTTGGTCAAGAAGACTTTCTCAATCTCTTGATGCTGGGTCCCAGCTCATCTCGTGAGTTCTGCCCCGTGCTGCCAGGGAGATTTACACCCCTGGGAGTCATGTCCCACATAGCAGGGAGGGCAGTGAGTTCACCTGCCAAGTTGGCTTAAAGAGAGAGGCCACATCTCAGCAGCAAAAGAGGTTATCTGGGGGTAACTCTTAAGCCTAATTTTAAGCAGGCTTAGCCTATCCTTTCAGGAATGTTTCATAGGAGCAAACCCCAAGATCAAGGGCTTGGCCTATTGATTTGGTTGCCCCTATTGCTTGTGAAATATCAGAAATTCTCCAAATGGGGGTGTGCTGGTTTGAAATGATGCATGTACCCTAGAAAAGCCATGTTTTAATCCTAATTCCATTTTGTAAAGGCAGCCATCTCTTCTAATCCCTATTCAATACTGTATGTTTGAATCTGTAATTAGATCATTTCCCTAAAAATGTAAACCAACCAAGAGTGGTTGTTAAGCTGGATTAGGAGAGATGTGTCTCCATCCATTTGGGTGGGTCTTGATTGGTTTACTGGAGTCCTATAAAAGAGGAAACATTTTGGAGAATGAGAGATTCAGAGAGAGCAGAGAAGAACGACATAGCCACGAGAAGCAGAGAGCCCATAAGCCAGCGACCTTTGGAGATGAAGATGGAAAATGCCTCCTGGGGAGCTTCATGAAACAGGAAGCCAGGAGAGAAAGCTAGCAGATGACGCCTTGCTCGCCATGTGCCCTTCCAGACAAGAGAGAAACCCTGACCATGTTCACCATGTGCCTTTCCACTTGAGAGAGAAACCCTGAACTTCATCAGCCTTCTTGAACCAAGGTATCTTTCCCTGGATGCCTTTGATTGGACTCTTCTATAGCCTTGTTGTAATTGGGACATTTTCTCGGCCTTAGAACTATAAACTAGCAACTTATTAAATTCCTATTTTTAAAAGCCATTCTATTTCTGGTATATTGTGTTCGGCAACTAGCAAACTAGAACAGGGGAAGTTGAATATTTCCTCCTTTCTCCCCAGTCTCCCACGGGGACTTTGCAAATACTTCTTTAGTCACTGTCCAAAGCTTCCTGGGATTTATCGGGGCATCAAACTAACCTGGACAAACCAACAAATCACACGCCCTATTCAAAATTCAATGTACTTATGGTATTCAACTAAACTGCCCCTACAAGGTAAGTCAGGAAATGCACTACCCAAAGTAGAAATTTTGCACCAAATAAACATCTCTCCCTTTGGTCTCACACAGAAGTTGAAGTTCTAAAACATGCATGATAGCATCTTTTACTCTGTATTCTTAAATACATTAGTCCTGTCCAGATCAGCTTCATTCATATCTCCACTCGAAGTCTGATGAATTTTTCAACTTTTTTGACATTTGTTGTACAGGGTAATGCTGACTTTCATAGCTTTAGAGCTCTAACTCTTAGTCTCAGGTGTTACATAAATACCCAAAGTTTCTGGAAATGACCAGATTATAAACAGATAGCTCAGTATCTCAGAATTAAGAAATAACAGGTACATCTCCTGAACTGTGCTGCTTTGAATCTGTTATGGACCCCAGGAAACCCTATGTTCTTTTTTTTTTTTTTTTTAATTTGCATATGGGCAGGAGGCACCAGGGATTGAACTCCAGACCTCCAGCACGGCAGGTCCGAGCTCTGCCTGCTGAGCCACGGCAGCCGCCCAACCCTATGTTCTTTCAGCCCAGCCTCGTGGAGCTGACCTACTGTTCGGTGGGAGCTTTTGATGAGGTTGTTTCCATGGAGATGTGATTTGCTCAATTCAAGGTGGGTCTAAATCATCTTTACTGGAGCTCTATATGAAAGAATAGGGAGAGACATTTTGGAGAGAACTCAGAGGCAGAAATGCTTTGTAAGGAATAAGCAAGGGCACATAGAAGCCCAGAGACATTTTGGAGAGAAGCATCAGCAGATGTTACCATGTGCCTTCCCATGTGACAGAAGAAACCTGGATGCCATGGGTATTTCTTCAGAGTCAAGTTATCTTTCTTTGGATGCCTTAATTTGGACATTTTCATGGCCTCAGAACTACAAATTTGTAACATCATAAATTCCTTGTAAAAGTCTTTATTTCTGGTATATTGCATCCTAGCAGCTTTAGCAAACTGAAACATACACCAACAAACTAGATAACGTAGATGAAATGGACAATTGCCTAGAAAGACAAGTACAACCTATACTGACTCGAGAAGACCTCAATAAGCCAAACACAAATAAAGACACTGAATCCATCATCGGAAACCTATCAACCGGGACTTCCAGGAAGATGGCAGAGTGCAGTGGAGTGAGTTCACTCTTGCTCTGAGAAACAAGATGGGGTACGGGGAGAGAATGGCTGGGACTGGGGAGTGCACGGGCCAGGAGTCAAGCCTGGGTCTCCTGTGTGGTGGGCAGCTACTCTACCACTGAAATACCCGTGCAGCCTGGCCAAGCTTCTATCAGACCCTCAAGATGAACTGTATCCCCTACAGGAGCTCCAGACCTTGATTTGGTGGGGAACAACTAACAATCCAAGTGAAAAAGGAAACCATTAGTGAAAATCAAGTAAATACAAAACTCTGGAAGTGTGAAGGAACCAACTTGCAAAATAACCACATCAAGATAAGAAAATGCCCCAGACACAACAGAAAATCACAAAGCATGTGAAGATCCAACTAAATGACCAAATCAAAATTCCAGAGGGGACATAGAATATGGAACAACTACCCAAGGATATTTATAAAGAAGTAAAGGATATCAGAAAGACACTAGAAGAGTATAAAGAAGAATTCAGAAGGTTAAATAGAAAAATGGCAGATTTCACAGAAATGAAAGACACAGTAGAACAAATTAGATATATACTAGACACACATGATAGCAGATATGAAGAAGCAGAAGGGAGAAAAAATCAGCTAGAAGAAAGAATAATTGAACTTGAGTGCACAAAAGAACAAATGGCAAGAAAGATGGAAAAATGCAAATGGATCTTAAGGAAATGGACAACAAGAAGTGCACAAATAAAGTATCATTGTTGTCCCAGAAGTAGAAGAGAAGCTTAAAGGGCTGGGAAAGTTACTTGGAGATATAATTAGGGAAAACTTCCCAACCCTTATAAAAGGCATAAATATACAAATCAAAGAGGCCCAACGAACTCCAAATAGAATAAATCCAAACAGGCCCACCCCAAGACACATACTACCCAAACTGTCAGGTGCTGAAGAGAAACAGAGAGTCCTGAGAGCAGCACGAGAAAAGCAATCTACTACCACCAGGAAAAACACATAAGACTGATTTCGGACTACTCAGTAAGCACCATGGAAGCAAGAAGGCAGTGGTATGATATATTTAAGATCCTGAACGAGAAAGGCTTCCAGCCAAGAATTCTTTATCCAGCCAAGTTATCCTTCAAAATTAAGGGAGAAGCCAACACAACAAGTAAACTCACTGCCCTCCCCCTGTTTACATGGGACATGACTCCCAGGGGTGTGGACCTTCCTGGCAATGTGGAACAGAAATCCTAGAATGAGCTGAGACTCAGCATCAAGGGATTAAGAAAAACCCTAGAATGAGCTGGGACTCAGCACCAAGGGATTGAGAAGAACCTTCTCGACCAAAAGGGGGAAAAGTGAAATGCGACAAAATAAAGTGTCTGAGAGATTCCAAACAGAGTTGAGAGGTTATCCTGGAGGTTATTCTTACACATTAAATAAATATCACCTTTTTAGTTAAGGTGTAATGGAGAGGCTGGAGGGAAGTGCCTGAAACTATAGAGCTGTGTTCCAGTAGCCACATTTCTTGAAGATGATTATATAATGATACAGCTTTTGCAATGTGACTGCGTGATTGTGAAAACCTTGTGTCTGACGCTCCTTTTATCTACCTTATCAACAGATGAGTAGAACATTTAGAATAAAAATAAATAATGGAGGAAAAATAAAAAATAAATTTAGACTGAAATGCTAGTGATCAATGAAAAGGAGGGATAAGGGGTAAGGTATGAATGATTTTTTTCTGTTTTCTTTTTATTTCTTTTTCTGAATTGATGAAAATGTTCTAAGAAATGATCATAATGATGAATATGCAACTATGTGATGATATTGTGAATTATTGATTATATATGTAGAACGGAATGATCATAAGTTGTTTGTGTTTGTTGCTATATATTTTTTTAATTTAAAAATCAAAAAATTAAATTTTTTAAAAAATTGAGGAAGAGCACCCACCCCTTTGCCTTTGGGAGTGGGTGGGTGAGCATGTGGGGGGCAGGGCCACCCATGCCTCGGTGGCAGGGTAACATGGCAGCAGCAGAGCCACCTGGGCCCATGGTTCCCAGACATTTTTTTTAACTTTTTTTTATTGTATACTATAACACATATACAAAGCAAAAAAAGAACAAAGCAATAGTTTTCAAAGCACTCTTCAGGCCATTCCAAAGTCTGAAATCTGTCCCTGTGGTCTTTGCTTTTCTGCGGGTCTGCGCAGGCACTGCAAATCCATAGTTCAACTCTTCACCGAGGTCAGAGGGGCCGGTGCGTTGACCTGCCCAAGGCCCTTGCGATGAGCGGGCACTGCTCGGGGCACCTCGTTTCTGCTACCCTGGGAACCTTACACCTTCCAGCACTGTGCTTTTCTGCTGTGATATGCAAGAAAGTTACAAGGAGCCCAGATTTTAGGAATCCCAGTAATTGTAACAGAGCAGTACCCTAAAGGTCTGGGAAGCACTGCTCAAGAAATTGATTTAACTGGTGTAAAGCTGGTACTTCCAAAGACCAGGTTTTCAACGGGAGAAGTAGAAGCAGCGTTAGCTGAGACTTCTGGAGTCAGGAGCGTTGCATTATTCGGAGTAGAAGCTCACACGTGCATCAGCAAACTGCCCTGGGGCTGGTAGGCCAAGGCACGGAGGTTCACAGCCCTGCCGACGTGCTTCCCGGAGAAGCGTGATGGACAGGGGGTCTGCTCTGAGCGTCTCCCTCGGACTGGAGCACAGTCCCCAGAGCGAGGCTGGTCTGTTACAGATGGTGGCCGGCAGAGACCATCCAAAACTCAAGGAAGTTCAGAATCTAATGAAGCGGGTGCTCCAGAATCAGGCTGGCTTTCCAATGTGCAGGACGTTCAAAGGACCAGTGTGTTACTCTCCGTCAGGCAGGTCAGGACTGTAAGCCCAGACAAGCTCTCATCTCTACCAGAACTAAAATATGAAGTAAAATATCAGCTCCTCTGTGTTTTTTCGTAAAACCACCAGCTAAATCATTTACTCACAAATGTCAAAGGCTGTGGGTGCTGCTTGCCTTCTCTTTTGTTTGCACTTTATTTATTTTTTAATTACAATGCAGGTGCCTGTCTTGTTGCCGCTGTACATACCAGTGATAACTTTCTAAAGTGCACACTTGTGAAGTTTTCTTAATTATGTGCTTTGAAGGAAAAAAAGTGTACTCATAATGGTTCAGTTAATATATTATCACTAAGATGTATCTTACGATTTAAGGTGGATCCAGTGCTTTTATTTGATGGGTTGATAGCAATATGACTGTTGTGTGGGAAAATGACAACAGGGCTCCGATTATACCTCCTTTCTTCACAATGTTATTGACTTACTGAGCTGTATTGTTTTAACCAAAAGAAAACGTGCTGAATAATTATATATCTTCTTGATTATGCTCGCCTTGTTCTAGTCACCATTATTAATCCTCTGATAAAGTTCTTCTCTTTACTTAAATCTTTTACTGAGAAAGACTCATTGGGTCATTGCTTATTATAATTTTATAAATGAACGAAAGATAATTAGTGAAGGGCTGTTTAGCATTTTTGAAGTATGACTTTAGCTGAATATTTCAACCATATTGAATACATCTCTTAGATTTCACATTTTCTAGCAAAAGGGCAAAGGACTGGATAAAATGTAGTTTAAAATTTCCATATTTTACTCCATATTTTCTCTACCCACTCTCCAAATATTATTGTTAAAGCAAACGCCATCAGTATTGATTTGGTATTTTTAACTCTGTAGTCACGGCTACCCTTCAGCAATTTGTTATTTTCACTTATTATTAGAAGGTTTTAAAATTTTTTTCAAAATACTATGTAAAATATAGAACATTGCTGCCTTTTATATTAAAATAATTAAAGAAAATCTATTATGTGAATGAAATTATTACCCCCTCCCCAAAAAAATGAGGGAGAGATTAAAATCTTCAAACAAAAACAAAGGCAGAGAACTAGTCATGAAGAGAGACCTGCCCTATAAGAAATACTAAAGGAAGTCCTATCGACTGAAAAAAAAAAAAAAAGGCAGAAGAGGGAGGTCTGCTGGAGGGCACAGAATTGAAGAGTATGAGAAATGGTAATTAAAATGATAAAAAGAGAGAGAAGGAAAAGAATATATATATCTGACAAATAAAAACTAAAGGCTAAGATGGCAGAGTCAAGAACTGCTTTTACAGTAATTACTTTGAACATTAAGGGAGTAAACTCACAACTAAAAGATACAGACTGGCAGAATGGATTAGAAAAGAATCCATCTTCTGCTGTTTACAAGAGACACATCTTAGACTCAAGGACACAATTACATGGAAAGTGAAAGGATGGAAAAAGATCTTCTATGCAAGAAACCAGGAGTAGCTACAGTAATAGCAGACAAAATAGACTTTAAATGTAAAGAGGGAAAAAAATATAGAGAGGGCATAAGAGTCCAAGAAGGACCGCACACGGTAACAGAAGGGATAATTCACCAGGAGGAAGCAGCGATCGTAAACATGTGCCTCCCCATCATGGCGCTCCCAGTCCATGAAGCGGACACTGGCAAAACGGAAAGGAGCTGCAGACATTTCAACAGCAACAATGGGAGATGTCAGCACACCTCTCTCCATTGTGGGGGGAACAACCAGACAGAGGGTCAGCAAGGAGACAGAGAAGCTAAACGACGGGAAACGAATCAGACCGCACAGACACATACAGGTCACTGCACCCCAACACACCAGGATACACATTTTTCTCCAGCGCACGTGGAACATTCTCCAGGGTACTCATATGCTGGGACACAAATGGAGTCTTCATAATTTAATAAGGTTGAGATTATCCAAAGCACTTTCTCTGTTCACAATGGAATAAAGCAGGAAATTAATATTCACTGAAGAATCAGTGCTTTCAAAAATATATGGTGATGGGCGGGCCATGGTGGCTCAGCAGGCAAGAATGCTTGCCTGCCATGCCAGAGGACCAGGGTTAGATTCCCCGTGCCTGCCCATGTAAAAAATATATATATATATATATGGCGATTAAACAACACACTGTTAAATAATCAGTAGGTCAAGGAAGAAACTGCTAGAGAAATGGGTAAGTATGTGGAGACCAATAATAATGAGAATACTACATATCAAAACTTATGGGATGTGGAAGAGATAGTGATGAGAGGGAAATTTATTGCTGTAAATGCCTATGTTAAAAAAACAAAAGCTCCGGGAAGCGGGCGGGGCGGGACAGGCTGGTTCACCAGCTCCGGGGCAGAGGGAAGGGCCCGGCGACCCCAGGGTACGCGTGGCCTGGGGGGTCTCCGCCCCACGCAGGCGGCCCGGGTGCGAGGGGAGGGACCTACGCCGTCCACTGTGCGAAGCCCAACGCGACGCCTGGGGCCTCAGGGGCGGAGACGCCACCAGGAAGGAAGCCACGCCGCGCCCCCCGACGCGCGCCCCTCGCCCGTGCCCCCACCTCACGCACCTGAACCCCGTCACCCGTCTCTCACCCCCGCGCTCCGGGCGCCCCACCCCTACCCGCGCATGCGCACACACCTGTCCCAGCCCCAGCCCTCCCCTGAGCAACCACAGCCTCGCCCGCCCCTCTGGGGACCCGCGTGCCCACCCAGTCCCTCCCTGCCCAATGCGGACGCTCACCTCCACACCCAGGCCGCGGGCGCTCACCTCCACACCTGGGCTCAGCCGCTCACCGCCACACCCGGGCCACACACGTACCCAGTCTCTACAGTCGCTCAGCAGCCCCCCTCCGCGCAGCCCCAGCTCTGCGCATGCGCACATCAGCATCTGGGGCCCCAGACCCATGCTTGCACATGCGCCCACGTACACCACGCCCATCGGCTCTGGGCAAGCACCCAGCCCACACACCAATGTGGGGTCCGCCCCCAGACCCTCCCATGCCAGGGACCCGCCCCCCACACCCGCGTTCACCGGGCCCGCCCACCCGACATCACCCATCTGGACACACGTGCCACAAACTCCGTGACCTATGCTCCACCCCCTACACACTTGGCATCCGCATCCAGGCCCCCCTGGACCCCTCCCCCTGTCTAAATAGGTGGGTCCACGCTCATGGACAGGAAGGTTGAACATCCTTAGGATGTCAATTCTACCAAACCAATCTACAGATTCAATGCAATACCAATCAAAATCCCAACAACTTACTTTGGAGACTTGGAAAAGCTAGTTTTCAACTTATATGGAAGGGAAAGAGACCCTGAATAGCTAAGGATATCCTGAAAAAAAAAGAGCAAATTGGGAGGAGTAACACTTTCTGACTTTAAAGCTTACTATAAAGCCACAGTGGTCAAAACAGCATAGTACCGGCATAAAGATAGAAGGACTGACCAATGAAATAGGATCAAAAGTGCAAAGGTTGACCACCAAATTTATGCACATTTGATCTTTGATAAGGCCCCGAAATCCACTGAACTGGGACAGAATAGTCTTTTCAGTAAATAGGCATGGGAGAACTGGATCTCAATAGCCAAAAGGATGAAAGAGGATGCCTACTTTAAACCCCATACAAAAATTAATTCAAAATGGATTAAAGACCTAAACATAAAAGCCATTACTATAAAACTTCAAGAAGAAAATGCAGGGAAACATCTTCAAGATCTAGTAATAGGAAGTAGCTTCTTAAACTTCACACCTAAAGCACAAGTTGCCGAGCTAAAAATAGACAAATGGGAACTCATCAAAATCAAGAGCTGTTGGAGGGTGGGCCACAGTGGCTCAGCAGGTAGAGTTCTCACCTGCTCTGCTGGAGACCCGGGTTCGATTCCCGGTGTCTGCCCATGCAAAAAAAACAAAAAAAAGAGAGCTGCTGGAGAGGATGCGGAGAAATAGGAACACTTATTCATTGATGCTGGGAATGTGTAATGGTGCAGCTGCTATGGATGTCAGTTTGGCGATTCGTCAGAAAACTAAATATTGATTTGCCCTATGACCTGGCAATACCTATACTCGGTATATACCCAGAAGAGTTGAGGGTAGTGACACGAACAGACATTTGCTCACCAATGTTCATAGAGGCACTGTTCACAATGGCCAAAATATGGAAAACAATTCAGGTGCCCGTGATCAGACAAGTGGATAAACAAAATGTGGTATATACATATGATGGTTATTAAACAGCATTTAGACAAAATGATGTTCCGAAACATATGACAGTGTGGATGAAATTTGAGAACATAATGCTGAGTGAAATGAGGTAGACGCAAAAGGACAGATACTATGTGATTCTGTTATTACAACTCTGATAAAGTCGCCAGTGCTTTGGAGCAGCTAGAAGGAAAAATTGAGATGAAGGCTTGATAGCCCATAACAAACTCTGGGAGCTCTTCTATAGCTGCTTATCAAAGTGTGCTTCGAAAATTATTGCTTTTTTCTTTGTATATATATATATGTTATATTTTATAACAAAATAATGGTTTTTAAAAACTATAGGCAGCTATAGTAATATAGTAATAGTAGATAAAATAAATTTCTGAAATCGAAATTTGAAAATGTTTAGTAACACGGCTGACTACTATAGCAAAGTTGAAATGTGTAATAACTTTTTACTTGATATTTTGAGAATGCACACATTTTTGATAATTAATCAAATGGTATTTAAGAGATGGTTTAATATTCAGAATCTAAGAAACTGATATCTATATCTATAGATTTTTTTTCTTTCCTTGGTTTACTTGTAAATTGGTTTATGAAACATATTGTACAAATAGGCTTTATAATGATTACTTAGATATTTATTTAAATATGCTTATGGATAAACTAAGATATCCATTTTAGGTGGTTAAGATTTTCATATGTTAATTATAAAAGTATTTGCATCTTCATATTTTCCTGAAATCAGGAAAATGCTTAATAACATAAGTTATTACTATAGCAATGCAGATATTTGTAAGAACTTTCTACTTGATATTTTGAGAACATTCACAGTTTTGACTGCTGACTCAATGGTATTTAAGTTAGTGTTTAGTATTTAGAATTTAAGAACTTTGCTATCTGAATTTGTAGATTTTTCCTTGTTGCCTTAACTATAAATTGGTTTATGAAAGTTACTGCACAAACACAGGTTTTATAATGATTATATGGATATTTTATTTAAATATGCCTATAATTAAGCTAACTAAGATGTCCATTTTTGGTGGTTCTAAGTGTATTGCTTGTTTTCTTCAATGAAAATATATTTTTAAAAGAGCCAATATCATAAAACTCCTAGAAGAAAATGTAGGAAATATCTTCAAGATTTAGTAATAGGTTGTAGTTTCTTAGACTTTACACCCAAAGCACAAGCAATGAGATTAAAAATAGATAAATGGGATCTCCTCAGAGCTGAATCCTTCTCTGCTTCAAAGAACTTTGTCAGAAGGGTGAAAAGGCAGCTGACTCAATGGAAGAAGATATTTGGAAACCACGTAACTGATAAGGGTTTGATATTCAGAATATACGAAGAAATCCTACAAGTTAGCAATACAAAGACAACAACCCAATTTTTTGAAATGGGCAAAAGACATGAATAGACATTTTTCCAGAGGAAATACAGATGGCTAAAAAGCACATGAAAAATGCTCATCTTCACTAGCTGTTAGGGACGCGCAAATCAAAACCACAATGAGTTATCATCTCTCACCTACTACAAAGGCCACCATTAAATAGGAAGCTAGTATCAGAGAGGATGTGCAGAAATAGCGCTGGTGGGAGGTAAAACGTAAAGTCTCTATGGAGGGAAAGCTCCCGTGGGGTGGGAGGAGCCGCCTGCAGGTGGGCGGGGCTTTCTGCAGCGTGGCGGGGGGTGGCCCCTGCCCCCACCGCCCCCCTTCCCACACTTTCCCTGAGCTCTGCACTTCCCTTGAGGATGGGCAGCGGGCACAGCAGACCTGAGGCTGCAGGAGGCCCCGCCCACCCCTGGAGGACCCGCCCACCATCAGGAGGCCCCGCCCGCCCCGCTGGAGGACACGCCCACCCTGCTGGAGGCTCCCACACCAGGCAGGAAGCTAACACCAGGCTGGGTCCTAAAAGCCCCGGCGCGCCCTTTCTTTCTTGGGTCACTTCTCCGCAGGAAGCAGCTGCGTGGACCGGGGTCCTTGGCGACCACCCCCTCCTGAGCACAGGCCCAGTGTGGAGGCCGCTGCGTCGCGAGAAACGCCCACGGCTCCTGACCGAAAACGGCCACAGCCAGGGCGGGCAGGCCTGCGCTCCGGGCCCACCCGTCTGCCCAGCTCGGTCCAGCCGGCAGCCGGCCACGTCCTCCGCGGCCAGGCTTGCTCCTGTACATGCACATACAGGCCTGTTCTTTCCTCTTGAGTATTTCACTTTTAAAATGCACTTTATACGTATTCCCTATTCTAAGAAGCATGCTAGAGAACAAGCTTTTATCCTCTTTAGCTATGATTCTCAAAGAGCTGGCCCCCGGCCCTTCATTCTGAATAACCCCCAGTGGTGCCCGCTCAGAGGGAGCTGAGTAACGTTGTTACTGGGAGCCTGCAGGCCTGGCCCAGACTGTCCGGTGGTGGCCGGAGAACTTCTCTGACTGGAAGTGGCCTTGCCGGTAGACAGTGGCTGGCCAAGGCCTCCTCAGCACGTGGGACAGCAGGCAGGCTGCTGGGGCAGGGGATTGCTGCTGTATACACACTGTGCCTGCACCACGCGAGCGGTTTCCCAGGGGGCAAAGGAACACGGATACCTGAGCCAACGGCAGTTTCTAGGGCCACACTGCATGCACAAGACCAGAGGCACTGGCAGGAAGGACCAGGGAGGCCCCTCTGCTTTGCCCTGGAGCCATTCTCTAAACTCCCTGTGTGGATAAGCCCTGAAGGAGAGCACGTGCACAGGTCAATCTGTACCCTGGGGAAGGTGTGTTCTTTCTTCCTTATTTATTTCTATTTATTGGTTTTTGTAAGCGCCTGACGCTCAAGGAAAGCTGTGTCATAACATTAGCTGGATCCAAGCCTGAGGAACAGATGCCTCAGAGTCTAAAGCCAAGTGATAACACCTTAAAGTGTAAAAATGTACAGGTTTCAACAACAGATTACAAAACATGCCAAAGAAATGGGAAGCGATGGCATAGGATGAGATTAAAGCATTAGAATCCACTGATGAGGTGGCCCAGACAAAGACTTTGAAAAATTTTCCTAAATATGGTCAAAGAGCTGAAGGACATCAGGAAAATGATAGATGAACACAAAGAGAGTATCAATGGAGACAGGGAAATTATGGAAAGGAATCAAACTCAGCTGAAGACCACAGAAACTGAAATTAAAAATTCTCTGGAGGGAATCCACAGCAGTGTGTTGCCGGCAGAAGAAAGAATCGAAGAACTTGAAGATAAGACGACTGAAATCATCCAGTCTGAGGAGCAGAAAGAAGAACGGAGAAAAGGGGACGAGAGCCTGATGAGCCTGTGGGACAACATCAAGTGTACTGTGGGAGCCCCAGAGGAGAAGAGAGAAAGGGGCCAAGAGAATCCTCAAAGAAATAATGGCTGAAAACTTCCTAAAGTTAGCAAGACATGAAGATACATATTCATGATTCGCAACAAACGCCAAACAGGATAACCCCCAACAGAGCCACGCTGTAATCAAGCTGTTGATGCCAGAGATGAACGGCAAATCCTGGAAGCCACAAGGGAGAGACGACACGTCACAGACAAGGGAGCCTCCGGACATTAAGAGCCAGCTTCTCACAGGAGACAGGGAGGCAAGGTGACAATGGGAAAGCACGTTTAAAGTGCTGAAAGCAAAACACTGCCAACCAAGAATTTCATATCCTGTTGAAAGCCACAAAAGAACAGAAGTCAAACCCTGTTTAGCTGTGGGGGGGAAAAGTAAAGAAGCTTGCTGGGAAAACAGGACAACTCAAATGTCAGAGCAGAAGGCTGGGGTGAAGACAATTGCCTCCAGCAATTGAGAGACGTTAAACAGAGACACCACATGCTTTCAAATCCTCCGCAGTGAACACAGTGAGTCTGGTGGGGGAGTTCAAAGAGGCCTATTTAACCACGAGTAAGACACACTGTCCCCACTATGTACTCTGAATGAGCTTGCTTTGGTGTGTGAGGGGCACAAAGCACCTGCAAGTTATTGTTCTTTTCTTAGGTAGGTGTTTCCTTCTCTTAAAAACGTCTATTTTAATATTAACCTCATTTTAGGTTTGTACTTAACTGGAGGTTCTGCATAGTTTGATTTTTTTTACAGGATAGAAAATGTATTTATCCTAACAAATTAATAATTTTATTAAGCCTCCATGGCTAGGAATGCTATTAGACAGAGGGGGTGATTTTCCAAATTTAGCAGGCTGTAGTGCTTTGGCTTTGTAAATGACTGATCTGCAAGTACCTTTCTTTAAAAAGTTAAAATAGAGGCTGATGCTGATGACAGCTTGTCTTTGGAGTATGGGATTAATTCATCAAAAGACTAGTAAATGTCTTTGAGAATAGGTTAGATATTATTAGATTGCTGTGATACACTGGCAAAGGAACTTGCATTTTCATTTAACTGTAACAGCTTGTTCTACCATTTACTTTTTGATGTTCTGGGAAAAATGAACTGTAAAGTTGACCCTGAAGCAAGCACCACACAGGAGCTATCAGCGCATTTGTTTGCACTGCAAGCGAGTAAACGCCTTCCATCCAAGTTCAGGAGGCTAGGACCTAAAATAAATTCATTAAAATAGAAAATGAGTCATAATATATAAAATATTAAATAAACTCAAATAAAATGAATTCACAATGTATTACAAAGACAAGAATTTAAATGAAAAATAAGGTGTATTGCCCATTAATGTGTACCATAAAATAGTATCATTGTATAGAAAATCCCAAAGAATCCTCAAGAAAACTACCAGAATTAATAACTGAATTCAGCAAAGCTTTCAGGCTATGAGATTATCAGTTGTGTTTCTGTAGAGCAGAGAAGAATATTGTGAAATGGAAGTTTTCTTTAAAATTCCATTCGCAATAGCTCCAAAAAAGAACGAAATACCTAGGAATAAATTCAAACTAGGAGGTGAAGGACTCGTACATTGAAAACTATAAAGCATTGCTGAAAGAAATTAAAGAAGACCTCAATAAATGGCAGGACATCCTGTATTCATGGGTAGAAAAATAATATTATTAGGATGTCAGTACTACCCAAAGTGATCTCAGATTCAACACACTAGCTACCAAAACTCCAGTGGCCTTTCTTCCAGAAATGGCAAAACCCATCTTCAAGTTCATATCAAACAGCAAGGGACCCCAAGTAGCCAAATCAGTATTGCAGATGAACAAAGCTGGAGGTCTCATCTCATACTTCCCAATTTCAAATTGTGCTACAAAAAGTCACAATAATCCAAACAGTGAGGAGCTGGCATAAAGACAGGCATGTGACCAACGGGACAGAATTGAGAGTTCAGAAATGAACCCATGTGAATATGGCCAACTGATTTTAGACAAAGATGCCAAGTACATTAATTGAGGAAAGTGAAAAGCACATGAGAGACTGCTCAACATCACTTGCCATTTGAGAAATGCAAATCAAAACCACTATGAGATACCATTCCACACCCACTAGAATGGCTCCTATTAAAAATAAACAGGGAGGGCCACAGTAGCTCAGCAGGCAGAGTTCTTGCCTGCCATGCCGGAGACCCGGGTTCGATTCCTGGTACCTGCCCATGTAAACAAACAAAAACAAAAGAAAACCCAGAAAGCAGTGCTGGAGAAGATGCAGAGAAATAGGGACCCATGCAATGAGGGTGGGACTGTAAAATGGTGCGGCCGCTGCGGAGGACGGTCTGGCAGGTCCCTGGAGAGTGTGTAGGGTTACCACTTGGCCTGGCGATCCTTCTACCAGGGATACACCTAAAAGAACTGAAAGCAGGGACTCGGAAAGATGCTGCCACACTGGTGTTCACAGTGTCACCACTCACAGCTGCCCAAAGATGGACGCCGCCCACATGTCCCTCAACGGCTGATCGCATAAAGAAAGCGTGGTGTGGACATACGACACAGAATCCCTCGGCCGTGAGTGCATTTGTGCTGCAAACGACCACATGGATGGACCCTGACGACATCATATGAAGGGAAATAAGCCGGACAGGCAAGGACAAAGATAATTAGAATAAGCAAACTGACAGTCAGAAACTAGAATACAGGTTACTGGGTGGTGGGGGGGGTGGAGTTGAGGCTTGACTGGCACCCCATTTCTCTTTGGGGGGATGGAAAAGTTGTAGTAGTAGTGGGGGGGGCGATGGTAGCAGGACACTGTGAAAGTACACTGATGGGAGCACAAAATTGTGGAACACTGAATTATATATTTAAAAATGGTTAAAGGAGGAAATGTTAGGTCATATATATGTTACCACAATAAAAAGTATTTCTAAAAGCCTGTCATGCAAACTGCAGTGCTTAGAATTTAATACACTTCCAGTAAATGCTAGTTGGTATTAAAAAATTGCTTGGGTGCTGTGGGAAGAGCTGGCAGGAGTAGCGCTGCAAGGAACGCGGGGGTGGGGTGGGGCGCTAAGAGGGCGCTAAGGGGGTGTTCAGGGGGCGCTAAAGGGATGCTAAGGGGGCGCACAGGGGGCGCTGAGGGGCGCCGGCCGGTGGGCAGGTGCTCTGTAACGGCCGCTCATTGATGCTTCGGGGGCCTTTTCGGCTGGGAAGGACCCACCTGTGATGACAGAAGCCCCTTGGAGCTGCGGAGCGGCCCTACCAGGGGGGCAGTGGAGCCGCGAGTCCAAGGCACAGCGGCTGACTGCGTTTGGGTAACTGGCCTTTCCTTCAACTGGGCTTCTCGGGCAGGGGTCTCACCTGCTAGGCCTGACCGGACCCTACTTCTTTATCTCCACATTTGCCGCGGATGGGGACGTCTTTAGTATCTCACAAAAATAGCAGCGGGAAAGCGCGCGCCCCTGTTCAATCAGCGTTTATTGAGGCCTGTCCCAGCGCCGGCCACTCCCCACGCTGTGCCCACGCTGTGTCCACAATGTCTCTCCCGAGAGAATGCAGTTGTGCCCGAAGCCAGGTGGTCGTTGCAGCCGCGGCGAGTCCGCGGGCGGCTGCCTCGGGTCACTGGAGGGAATGCGAGGGTCAGGGCAGCTGCGGGCGGCGGGGAGCCTCGGTAACGCGGGCGGGGCCCCGGTTCTGCTCCGCCCGCCCGGCTGAGATGGGGAGGGGTCCTGGCGCTGGAAGGAACAGCACCACAGGGAGAGGAGCCTTCGTGGCTGGTCGGAACCGCGCACAGGCCAGCGCCCACCCAGGCCCGTGCAGCCCCCGCAACGCTTTCCCCGCGCACACTGCCCCGGGGAGGCCCGGGGAGGTCCGGCGGGCGGAGGGGCGTGGGCCAAGGCCCGGCATCTCCCAAGGCCGGCCCCGGAGGCGGGTCCTCGGCGGGTTTCGCCTCTTCGGCCACGGGGCGTTGGCACCCCTGCGCACGGGCGCTGAGCCGTGTGGCCGCACCTTATGACACGGCTTCCGCGCTGCCATCCAGGTGCGGCCCGTCCGAAGGGGCACCCGAGCTTCCTCTACCCTTTTCTCTCTGCCACGTGGGGGTCTGCAGATGGCAGGCGGGGCCCCACCGTGCCTCCGCACTGCCTGGCCGCGTGATCGCAGCGAACGCCAAGTGGGGAAGGCCGGCGGGAGGGCGGTTCAGGGAAGCTCGAGGAGCCGGGCCCCCCCGGGGCTCACCAGGGGCAGGCACTGGGCGAGGATCCCGCTCCTGGGGGTGCAGCGCGAGCTGCTGGCTTCCGTGCGCCGGAGGCAGCACTTGCTCCTGCACTCGCCGTGACTGTTGCAGAAGTCTCCGTCCGGCTGGAGGGCTCGGCCG